>JAKCPI010029859.1:0-13828 GCA_023213315.1 Euborellia annulipes | reverse complement strand
GAAAGTAAAAATAAAGAAAAAGAGGACGTGTATCAATAAGGAACGCTATGTAGTTATTGTTTTTATATCTGCTACACGAGATTTATGATGGATTTGATTAATCTAAAGTAGTAACAAGATTATTTTATTATATTGGGTGGTATTGAATGGGTTTAATGGATGTGGTGGCGTCAGGCTAATCGATGAGAGATTTATTATAAATGAAGTGAAAGGGTTTCCACCACAATAAAAGGGGCTTCCCCTATCAACGCTGATTAGATTGAATGAACATAGCGAGTCCATTTCGGAAATGAGATCATTACAAACCAAATATCATAAAGAAATAATAAAAAACCCTAGGAATGCATTCGCTTTATGCAAATCTAAAGAAGGATATTTGCTTTTATTATCCTTATATAAAAATGGAAAAGAAATTTCTTTTATAAGAAAATAACATCTATATAAATAGGCGCATATGTATAATAAGTAAGGGCTCCGGATTTATAGGCACTAAAAATTTTATTTTTGGCTGCAACTGTGGCTGCCACCATCATCTTCAGGCCCTAAAAACAATAATACAGACAATGTACTAGTTAAAACTAGTTCCAAATTAGTTTGTACATTGTCTGTATTCTTGTTTCCAGGCCTGCCCGAAGACAGGGGCGGATCCAGAGGTGTTTCTCGGGGGGGGGGAGTAATCTGGTGTGAGTGGTCGCACAACACACATTTTTTCTTAATTTCGGTAATTTAAAGGCGCATTCTGTACTTGTTTGCCAGAATATAAATACAAATTTTTAAGTATTAATTTTTAAATTTTTAGATTAAAAAATAAATTTTATATCGAAAAAAATGTATTTTTTTCAAATCTCAGGGGGCTAATTACCCCCTTTACCCCCCCTTGTATCCGCCCTTACCCTGAAGATGATGGTGGAATGCCATCGAAACTGCTAGCTAAAGTTGTAGCCAAAAAATAAAATGAAAATAATATAAAAGACAATGTGGAGGAAGGCCGTAATACGGATTAAAGAGGAAATGAAACAAGACTTCTATCGGCCCGAATTATTTATTTTTCCTCTGTCGACGTTTCGGGGACTAAACGTCACCCATCTTCAGGACCTACATTACAAACAATACATGTAATTAGGATTATCACTATCATTATCATTTTTTTCCTGATTATATGTAGTTTGTAATGTAGGTCCTGAAGATGGGTGACGTTTAGTCCCCGAAACGTCGACAGAGGAAAAATAAATAATTCGGGCCGATAGAAGTCTTGTTTCATTTCGTCTTTAAAGGAAATAATATATTGAAGGAGGTAAAAAAAGAAAGAGATGCAGCCAGTGTATTTTCTTTATTGATATCGGCCCATGGCTAACGTTTCGGTCCCATGGTTTGGACCATCATCAGAGCTGGGGCTGTGTCAAAAAAGGCATATATATTTTCTCCGAAACGGGAGGGCCTCATGCGAAATAATAGACACTGCTATTATTGTTAAAAGTGTAAATGGCCCTTCTCGTTGTATGTGAGAGGTTCGAGTCGGCTTTCGAAATTGAAATCGAAAATAATATAACATATATTGTTTTAATAAGCCACCTAGGTCCAAATACAAATAAATCTTCCTATATTCATGATATTTAAATGAAAAATTGTACAATCCCATATTTATTTTAATTTTTATTAATGATGCCTTTATTAAATTGCTAACTTCACTCTCCTTATACCTCGAAAAACTAATTATATAGAAAAACCTTGTAGTTGTTGGAAGCTCTATCCAGATAATTTTTTTTCTAATTTTGCTTCAAGAAAAAAAAAAATGCTTTTTTTCTTAAAGTGCTCTCTGGTCTAATTTATATTTTAACATAGTTACTAATTTATAACTAATGAATTATTCAATTTGATCTAAAAATTATAACAAATTTTAAACTTTTTTTACATGGTTTAAAAAAAAAAAAATAACAAAAACCAGATGTAGTAATATAAAACTAACGATCTGGAACGGACAGATACCGGACAGAGGATGTTTAATAAAATACTAGCCGCGCCAGCCGCCTCCGGTGGGCTTCACACCTCTCTCTTCCCTCCCAGACATTTTTTATTAAATTCCCTGACCCCTTTATAGTTTTGAAAAAGTCATTGAAATATTATATAACTAACACAAAAAAATTCTAACATCTACAAAGAGTTGAAAAAAAAATTTATTCTAGCTTATTAATTAATAAATCTATGAATTCATAACAAGTGTTAATAGTTTATTTATCAAACAAAAATTGATTTTTTTTCCACTCTATGAATTGGAAATTAAAAGATATGCCTTTGAAGAATTTTCTCTTTTATTTAATGATTCTCTCTGATAGAATCTTAAAGAATATATAAAAAGAGTATTAAATTAATGTTGAACAATATCAAAGAGTAGTTTGGAGAAGTTTTTTTCAAAGAATTAAATACTAAGAATAAGAAGAATTAACTTTTTATCTATTACTTAAAATATACATTTAAATATAACCTCCCCCTCCCCCTCCCCCCCCCCCCTTCCCTTTATCTGGCTTTGGAAGGCAACATTCTGAGACTTCCTTTGGAAGAACTGTTATTTTTTTATAAAAAAGATCTTTCCTCCGCAAATGGATATTTATTAAATGAAGATTTAGATAAATGTTTCGTTTATTACCAAAAATAATGAAGACTCTGTCCCTTAAAGCATAGATGAAGCTTCATAAAATAAGTGCCAGTGGATTAACATTATAATATTTATAATTATCCACTTTTAAAAGTAAATCAGATGAAATTGTACTGCCCTGAGTCAATTATCACATTAGGCACAAAAAAATAAATATATTGTATTGGTGATAGAAGAAGGAAAAAGTTTTTCTCGAACTGAAGACTTTTTTTCCTGATGTATATCCTAAATTGATACCAAATATAATTCAAAATAGATGTACATAATGAACAATAACAGCTCCGAAGATGGCTTTGACCAAAGCCAAAACGTTAGAATATATTTTTAAAGAAAAAAATTTGGCTGCGTTTTCTTCTAAATTGCATTTCAAAAGTTATTTAGGCCTAAATTAAATCAATTAATTTAAATAAATACCGAGAGAAATTAACCTTCAATTATCTTCATGTCAAACAAATTTTGTATGTTCAAAAGAACAAAAAACTCAAATATTTTTGCTGAGTGAATTTATTCCCTTTTGACAGTCATCATCATCAGAACAATTGTGAAATACATAATTTTTCAAAAAAAAATAGATATTGATTAACAAAAAAAAAAAGGCAGCGATTAACCGAGGGGTTAAAGCTGTTAAGCTTATAATCCTGAGATGAGGACAACTCGAGATCATATCCTCCTCATGGCATAAAACTATCTAACTCTATTTAAGATGCCTCCTCCTGAGGAAGGAAACGGGAAACCCCGAGTAAAAAATGATTCGATGATTTTTATTTAAGCCATTTGGATATCAAATGGCTTCAATAGAAATGCCTGGACCCCCAATAGATATTATCATAAAATAGCGGTTATCGTTTAAAGTTTTATATGGCCTAAGTTACCGAAAAGACTGTGAATGTGTGTGTGAGTGTGAATGAGTAAAAAGTGTGAATGTTAAAAAATAAAAAAAATGTATAAAATTAACAAAAATGGTTGAATAAAAAATAAATGTCACTGTTTATAAAACTTTACTTACAAATAGAAGAAAATTATCTACGTAGATGATGAAGACGAGATGACACTTACCTGAAACAAAAGAGATAAAAGTATTTAAAAAAACCAAAAGAGAAAAATAATTTTCTAAGTGGAGTTCTATTTTTAAAATGCACTTGAACTAGTCGCACCACTCGCCATTAGTGGCCCCTCGTATTTCCTTAATCATATCCAGTAACTTAACAAACAATTTTTTTTACTTTCTCTTACCTATATACTTTCTCTTACCTAGATATATGTTAATATATAGAGAAAGTATTGGAGTCATTTCAAATATTCGATGTCGAGATTTTGACGGATATACACGTTTTGAGGTCCCCTAAATCCAAAAAAGTGGTTTTCACGACATGGTTTGTCTGTGTGTGTGTGTGTGTGGAACAATTTAAGCATGAAGGAATTGAGCTATGAGGTTGAAATTTTATATTTAAGTTAGGCACATCCCTGGAGCGTGTAAATAAGCTTTTAAACAAAATCGACCAAAAAGTACTAGTACTTACTTAACTGATGTACTTTTTCAGTTTTTTTTTTTTGATTTTCTCAAAATTCGCTCCAACGATTTTTTTTTTTTTAATTCATAAATCAATTATTTTTTAGATGCTCTTTAAAATGTATATTCTCATTTTGTCATTGAAATCTTCTGAAGACCACATTACTCTTGTACTCCATAGGAAAGATAGGAGAAATGGTTGCCATGGTAACAAAATATAAATATTTTCACATATAAATTTTACATCTTGAAATTCGAATGTACCGTAGGCCTACTGTCGGAAACTAAATATATGTCGACACAAAAAATCTGGTGTGACAAGCACAAAACACAACTTTCGATTGCCGAAGGTAAGAGAAAGTTGTGTGCTGTGGTTCAGGCTCAAGAAATATTTAATTAATAAAAAAAAGTTATTTTTAAGTCTTCCCATTTGGGATCTTTCCTATACTTTCTCACTAATGTTCTCTCTAAGTGTGCAAAACTTATTTCGATCTTACGAGACGTTTAGATAGACGAATTAGACCCTTCTCCAAGTAAGCCCGTAGCCCATCTTCTCTCTCTCTCTCTCTCCATTCAAGAAGAAGTAGCCGAATATTATTCCAATTAAAAAGGATTTTCCGAATGATAATGATTATGCTTATTGCTCTGGAGTTGGCGATGTGCAGTCGTCCCAGAAAGGAAGCCAGGGATGTAAAAGCATTTTGGGTTCAGGAGAAAATGGCAAGGGAAGGGGGGGAGGGATGGAATTTGTGATTTAATAGTCTGCCAGGTCGATGGTAAATTCAGCCAAGCGTGAAATGTGATTATCCGGCCTCCGACCGCTAATGGACCTCATCCCCTTCGGCAAATTCAGTTCGCTCATCCCTCTTTTTCAGAGCAGTGTCATGTTCACAGTAAGCAGAGTGAACATCGCTCTTGTTTACCTGCTATAACAACTTTACTGAATTACATAAATATAATGAGGAGATTGAACTCTTTTATTATTTTCAATTAGATCTTATTTTCAATGCGGTTTTTTTTTAAATGAATTAAATTCATAAGAGATTATTGGGACATCGAGCTATAATTTTTTTAATGACTTATTAAAAAATTATCGTAATTAATTTTTTTGTTATCAAGCAAATACAAAAAAACAATCTGTCCCAATAATCTTTAATTTTTTTTAAATTTAAAAATGAATTTATTGTTATTATTAATCACATATTAATTAAGAAATTTTTAAAATAAGCTTAGATGATTTATTTAAAAACCAACTGTCAAATTAGTTCAGCATTCTTGAAATAGATGGCAGGCTAGTCTAACAGACGATCGCTAGTATTACGCCTATATCTGGCCTATATTTATATATTTTTATGCTTTTATAAAAGATACATAATATATAATAACAATAAGAGGATAAAGGAGCAAGCAGCCAGGTAGTTAGTCTCCACGAAATGAAACTCTCTATTGAGGAAACAGTTTCGGTTTTAATGAAATATAACCATCATCAGTCCATTTTGAGCTGAAAGCATTGTTGAGTTAGAAAAATCAAAATAACAAAAGATTATTTGAATATTTACAAACAATATATAACTGATACATACAGTGTGAGCTCAAATGACAAAGCATTGAGTCACATTGCGGAGTTGTCAGTAGATGTGTATTATACATAAATTATTTGTATAAAATACAAGGCAATGCAATCAGCTTATACGAAGCGCCAAGTTTGAGATACAAAATTGTTTTTGTTAATGAGAGATTTTATTTATTACATTTGATATTATAGTAAATATTTTGTACAATGACCTCTTATAGGGTCAGAGGTGATGATGGTATACCGAACTCATGTTTGTTTATTGAAAGGCGATAATCCAACCTAACCCAAGCAAATCCCTCCGAGCAAAAGTCAATGGCAATGAGTTGACACAAATTTGATATTCGAATTTTTTATATAAAAATATAAAATTATTAAAATTGTTTACAATTTTATTTTAATCAAAATCTATCTGAAAGACAACATTGCCACCAACTATAATTATATTCAATAAAATAAATAAAAGGATTTTCGAGATGGTGATGGAGCAGATTATATACTTATTTAATTCACACACACAACTTGGCTCCCAGGCCATCAAGAAATGAAATATAAAAATTACTAAGCCCCACACAATCAGTCGAAATTTATTGCCCGGTCCCCCAGTGCTTTGATGAAGCATTTCTCCGCAAATAAACGTTTCGTTGTGTTATTCATCCGCAGGAGGGATTTGCTTGGGTTAGGTTGGATTATCGCCTTTCAATAAACAAACATGAGTTCGGTATACCATCATCACCTCTGACCCTATAAGAGGTCATTGTACAAAATATTTACTATAATATCAAATGTAATAAATAAAATCTCTCATTAACAAAAACAATTTTGTATCTCAAACTTGGCGCTTCGTATAAGCTGATTGCATTGCCTTGTATTTTATACAAATAATTTATGTATAATACACATCTACTGACAACTCCGCAATATGACTCAATGCTTTGTCATTTGAGCTCACACTGTATGTATCAGTTATATATTGTTTGTAAATATTCAAATAATCTTTTGTTATTTTGATTTTTCTAACTCAACAATGCTTTCAGCTCAAAATGGACTGATGATGGTTATATTTCATTAAAACCGAAACTGTTTCCTCAATAGAGAGTTTCATTTCGTGGAGACTAACTACCTGGCTGCTTGCTCCTTTATCCTCTTATTGTCAAATATAACAGCCACTTCATCTCTTCAATATATAATAACATTTATAAAGTTTTATTGTTAAAAGATCAATGAAAACAACCAAATGCATTAAATATTATTAGCTACCATTCTGACATCTCTTGGCAAATTTTTGAATTATTTGATTTTTTGGGCATATTTTTCATGACACACACGCCATCTTATCGGGAAAAACATGCGTAACCACTTCGCTCCCGTGCCACCTTAATATTTAATAAATCACCTAAAGAAAGTCTTCAAAATATTTTAGTTTAATATTTATTAAATTATCAGAAAATTCTCCCCTTTTTTCTCCCACCCTTTTAGTATAGTATTTATGTGTTGTCCCAACCAAAATGTCAATCATTTGCAGCTGACTGCAATTTGAATAATTCAAACACCAACTCCCATTCCCTGTCTGTCTGTGCTCCTCAAAATCATCTCCCCTTTCCCTTCGGTTGGCTCCAGCCCCATCCCCTCAAATCCATTTTGATTTTGCCACTCAACGAATGGACCCTCCCCCTATATATAATTTTCTCATTTAGACGTCTACTGCCATGACGAAATAAATAATTAATATCAAAAGTCGTTGAACAGTGATTTATATATTTAGAAAGGGAAAAATTGAAGGGTTTAGTGGAATATAGTCATAAGCCACCATTTTTGGGATATTCATGCTATTGTTCTTCAAATATCCCTCTTTAATACCACAAAAAGAAGTTCCTTGACTTTACAATAAATGGCTGCATATAATAAGAGGAAGTTCCTTACTTACTAGCTAGTGATGATTTGAGAAGTAAGATAGTCATAAGCCAGAGCAAAATGGCGTCGAAATATGGAGTGAATTAAAATTTCTCTCGTGTCTTTTAAAGGCGGGAATTGATTTACAACATACGACACCGATATAACAGACCTGTGGCCGTCCTATGTGCTATTTAGCAATAGGAGTGGCAAATGTCCTATGTCGTATACTCAAATAAGACATAGGACACTTTTAAGAAGATATGGCGTCCCATATATAAGATCACAAAACTCCTATTGTAAATTACTAGGAAACGAAAGAGAAAATATCAATTTTAATATTTGAAGGATAATTTACGGATTTAGAAGAAATAAATAGGGTTCTACCGAAACAAGATTTTCAACCGACACCTAAACCGAATCTCTCTTAGTTCCGGCCGAAACCGTAACCGAAGCGGAAACTTGTATTTCCTATACAAAATTCATATCATTTTACCTTTTTTTTTAGAGAGACTAGATTTTTTCCCTCCTTTTTTGCCGGGGGGGGGGAATTTTTTTTTTTTTTTTTTTGCATTCGAGTCTCATCCCATCATTTCAGACTTTTTATGTAAATGCATTAACAAAAACGTTAGAGTTGATCACTATAGAATAATTAATTAATAGAACTATTGAAATTAACAATAACACTTGGACAGCACAGAACCTAGTAAGTCCTTTGTGGCCAGTCACCTCCAAATTTTTACTTTCTCTTAACTATGTATATATGTAATATATATAAGAGAGAAAGTATTGGATTCATGTCAAAAATTCGATGTCGAGATTTTGATGGATATACATGTTTTGAGGTCCCCTGAATCCAAAAAAGTGGTTTTCGCGACATGGTCTGTCTGTTTTGTTCTCTCTCTCTCTCTCTGTGTGTGTGTGTGTGTGTGGGGGGTGTGTGTGTGTGTGGGTGTGTGTGTGTGTGTGTCTGTGTCTGTGAACAAAATATCTCAAGAACGAAAAGAGCTAGGAGGTTGAAATTTTATATTTAAGTTAGGCATCCCCTGGGACGTGACACGAAGCTTTTGAACAAAATCGGCCCAAAAGTACTAGTACTTTACTGATGTAGTTTTTCAGTTTTTTTCGATTTTCTCAAAATTTGCTCCAACGATTTTTTTTTAAATTCAAAAATCAATTATTTTTTAGATTCTCTTTAAAATGTATATTCTCATTTTGTGACTGAAATCTTCTGAAGACCACTTTACTCTTGTACTCCATAGAAAAGATAGGAGAAATGGTTGCCATGGTAACAAAATATAAATATTTTCACATACTTATAAATTTTACACCTTGAAAATCGAATGTACCGTACTGTCGGAAACTAAATACATGTCGACACAAAAATCTGGTGTGACAAGCACAGAACACAACTTTCGATTACCGAAGGTAAGAGAAAGTTGTGTGCTGTGCGCCAGTCACACCAGATTTTTTTTTTTTATTTCGCCCCTTTAGCCACGCGCCATTGGGCCAAAACGTATTCAAAATAAATACATAAAAATTATCATAAACCATACAAAATTAATACAATATAAAGGTTCATTTTTATAAAGAAAGTTATAAATTAAGTGTCTGCTTTAAAGTTTTGAGTCAAACTTTAATTTGTCAATATCTCGAAACTAATGTATTGCGGCTTATGACTATCTTCCACTGAGCCTTTCAATTGGCGTATTTTTGAATGGATGTTTAAGGTCCAAAGACCTAGGAAGGAAAAAATTAACTCAGAAAATCTGGTGTGACAAGCACAGAACCTAGTAAGTCCTTTGTGGCCAGCCACAGAATACAATTGATTAATATACAAAATAGAAGCAACCGAAAATACCTTGATCCATTTTGGCAGCTCATATATGCATTTCAACCTCTTACTTGTCTGTCCAATCTATCACTCTGTCTATCTGTCAGTTTGTCTCCTTTCCTCTAAATTCGCTTAGCTGTCAAATTAATGCTTCCATCAGAGAGAAAAAAAAAGGAACAAGAAAAAGTCACTAGGTCTTTGTTTTCTGTTTATTTGAACTAAAAAAAGCTTTTAACCTTTTTTTTTTTGAACTTTTAGACTCACAATAAAAGCGTATTCAAATAGATTCAATTTAGTTTAAATTAATTATATTAGTAATATCTTGACACAAATTGATTGAGGAAATATTTAAAATAAACTACTTAATACTTTGAAAAAAAAAAAAAGAAGAGTTAATGGATATCTCTCTTTGTGTGAAGATGAAAAAATATCAAGAAGAGAATCAAATCATTAGTAACAAAGTGAAATGCTAAATAATAATAAATAAAGAACGGATTTTAAGCAAAATGCTTATTTTATAAGCAACCATTAGATATTTAATTTTCTACACGAATTACGCAAAATTAAGAGTATTGAGAATCATTTCATCTTTTAATGAAATACAAGAGTAAAGTGTGCTTCAGAAGATTTCAATGGCAAAATGAGAATATACATTTTAAAGAGCATCTAAAAAATAATTGATTTTTGAATTTTAATCAAAATCGTTACAGCGAATTTTAAAAAAATCGAAAAAAACTGAAAAAATACATCAGTAAAGTACTAGTACTCTTTGGCCGATTTTGATTAAAAGCTTATTTTTACGGTCCCGGTGGGTGTTTAACTGAAATATAACATTTCAGCCTCATAGCTCAATTCCTTCAAGCTTAAAATTGAATGAACACACTCACAGAGACAGACAGACAGACAGACAGACCATGTCGCGAAAACCACTTTTTTGGATTCAGGGGACCTCAAAACGTGAAGATCCATCAAAATTTCGACATCGAATTTTTGACATGAATCCAATACTTTCTCTCTATAATTATATATTAACATATATATAGAGGTAAGAGAAAGTAAAAAAGCAAACGTGTGGTGTCGTAGGACCCCCGGAAGGAACGAACTTCACCTCGACTTTTCTTCAACTCAGATAATTTAATATTAATAAGCTTATTATTTAAATAGACGCCTTCGGCGGGCCTTCCGTCTAGCCAGGGAGCAGCGCCCGCCCGCTGGTACCTCTTGCTCGCCTTCTACGGTAGATAGAAGGAAATAAAGAGGAGGAGGAGGGCGTGGCCTCACCAAAATTTCGGCTAATCTCGCCTTCCTCCGCCGTCCCTCGGGCGCTGGGAACGCATTTGTTAGGAACGCGTTTTTGTTACGTTACATTTTCTCCCAATTCACCCACCCTAAGCCGAGTTAAAACCTTATCAAAACAGAGTAAATAATTTAACAGCAAAAGAGAGCAGAATGCCAGAATTTTTTTTTTTTTTGGGAGGGGGTTGATCGATAATAACCGAAGAATGGTTATAGGGTCCGACCGAAACAAGATTTCCAACCGAAACCGAATGTCGGCCTCAATCTTAGTTTCGGCCGAAACGGAAACAGAAACTTGTATTTCCTATACAAAATTCATATCATTTTACCGTTTTTTTTTTCTTTGAAATTTTTTCCGCCATGTGGAAAATTTTTTTTCCCTCCTCGTGAAAATCATTTTATTTTACCTTTTTTTTTTTGGGAAGGCAAAATTTTTTTCCGGCCCTTTTCCGTCTTGCGCAAAATCTTTTTCTCCCTCACGTGGTCATTTGACCTTTTTTTTCGTGCGAGTCTCATCCCATCTTTTCATACTCAGGTTTCGACCGGCCGAAAGTTTTGGCTGGTTTTTGGCCGAAACCGAATATTCGGTCAGTTACGTAAAGTTAAAAAACTCGAAATTATACTGAAGTTCCCAGAGTTTATGGAATGATATCTGTATGAATTTGTGTGAACTAATCTTGATAAAATTTTTTTTATCTATTGTTGAAAACAATTTTTCTCAATAAAAGATTTTTTTGAGCAAATGTTTTTCATTGCAAATTGGATACTCTGAATGGATTGGTGGGTCCGGAACATCCATCCCGGAACATGCATGCATTCCCTTCTCGCTACCATCCCTCCTTTAATCTCATTAATCTTGATCAATTTAACGCCCCCGCCTCCTTCCACACCCTTTCTGTCCCCTCTTTTAGTTTCCGCCCCTGGCTTTGTCCCTCAGCCCTATGGAGGCTCCCTTAAAATCAATGGTTTCCCTTCCGGAGACATTCCGTTCTCCAGTTAGTGCCTTGCTAACGAAGTGGAGGAAACTCATTTAATGACCAATATAATCCTGAAATAAAATAACTAGAGCCCGGATGTTCATGCACAATCAAACCTTAAAATATGCATGCATTAATGCACTAGAAAATGATCAAATATGCACCATGAAGAAAAAAAACAGTAAATATATGCTCTATCACAAATTAAGGGGGTTGAGGAGCGACGTCTAAACGTTCTTTAAAAAAAACTGACTATTATAAGAAATTTTTCTCTTTTTTTAAATGAATTATATTCATAAGAGATTATTGGGACATCGAGCTATAATTTTTTTAATGACTTATTAAAAAATTGTCGTAATTAATTTTTTTGTTACCAAGCAAATACAAAAAAACAATCTGTCCCAATAATCTTTAATTTTTTTTAAATTTAAAAATGAATTTATTGTTATTATTAATCACATATTAATTAAGAAATTTTTAAAATAAGCTTAGATGATTTATTTAAAAATCAACTGTAAAATTGGTTCAGCATTCTTGCAATAGATGGCAGGCTAGTCTAACAGCTGATATAGTATTAGCCTATATATATTTTTATGCTTTTATAAAAGATACATAATATATAATAACATTTATAAAGTATTTATTGTTAAACGATCAATGAAAATCAACCAAATGCATCAAATATTATTAGCTACCATTCTGACATCTCTTGGCAAAATTTTGAATTACTTGATTTTTTTTTTGGGCATACTTTACACACTACGCCATCTTATCGGGAAAAATCATGCGTAACCACTTCGCTCCCGTAGCCCTTTAACACGGGCTTTCTCTTACCTATATTGCATTCATATCAAAATTCTACGATTCTCCATTTCACTAATTAGACAAGTTAACAAATTAACGATTTATTTATATAAAATCAATGACAATTGGTTGAATTCAGCATGATATAGTAGTTGGATATTTCTAAAATGTCTCTAAAGATGGATTGTGTCGTCGTAATTGTGGATGCAATGTTTCTTGTTGGATTTTTCAAAAGGGAGAGGAGGAGAAGACACAAATAATAGTCATTGACTGAATTGAATGTGCGAAACGAGTTCTTTCTTCTCTCTTAAAACGACAAAAAAAAACGAAGCAACTTCAATGACAATGACAACTACCAATTCCAAACACAAACACAATAACTTAACAAGACTCAATGTGGATTATGATGGGATAAAAAAAAATAAATAAAATTGAAGCATTCTAACTAGCCATTTATATCGCAAAGAACAATTCATCAAGGTGGACATCGAAATGATCGCTAGGAAAAAAAAAAAAAATACCACCCTCAAGTTGCCATATTGGGCAAAATGAAGGCTCTCATTTTTTTTGTTAATATTCATTTGATTTATGACTGGAGGAATTATAAAAAAAAAAAAAAAATGAAGAGGAAAATGAGAGAAGCTTTATTATCAGGATTTTATTCATTTAGAAAGATACCTAGCATCGTTTAGTGAGGACGCTCTACGGGGTACTAATTGAATTGTGATTGTAGCTAATTCAGATCTGAAACATTTTTTATTGACTCTGTTTGTCTAAACTCTAATTCTGTCTGTCTGTTTTTGGGTAATTCTACTTAAAATTTATGCTGAATTTTTAAGAATGTTGATAAGGGAAGTGTCTGTTCAACGATTAGAATGATAGACAGGAAGAGAGGATGTCAGCCAAGCGGAGGACTCTATCGAATAAAAATCTCCACTCAGAAGACGTTTCGGGTTTAATTATATAAATCCATCATCAGTTCTTAAGAGCTGAAATGAGCATAAATAATAATTGTAATACAACAACATGAAATATTTCTTAAATTATAAAAAACATCCGATCTTACATTATTGGCAATTAGATTTAATTGAGGTGTATAGCTGATAATACAATTTATTTAAGGTTCAGGAAATCCCAAATGAGCAACCTGCAGCTAGTCGGTTTTTCAATTTTTATTTAAATATAAAGTGCCAGGGGCCAACGTTTCGGTCACATATAGGGCCATCATCAGGGCCATCACTTTGTCAATTTATTGATCCTCTTCGTCATATTGGCCAAAGAAATTATT
>JAKCPI010029858.1:0-13745 GCA_023213315.1 Euborellia annulipes | reverse complement strand
TCTGGTGTGACTGGCGCACAGCACACAACTTTCTCTTACCTTCGGTAATCGAAAGTTGTGTTCTGTGCTTGTCACACCAGATTTTTTGTGTCGAAATATATTTAGTTTCCGCCAATATATTAGAAATTTAAGATGTCAAAATTATAAACATGGGAAAATATTTATATTTTGTTACCATGGCAACCATTTCTCCTATCTTTCCTATGAAGCACAAGAGTAAAGTGTGCTTCAAACAATTTTGAGGGCAAAACGAGAATATACATTTGAAAGAGCATCTAAAAAATAATTGATTTTTGAATTTTAATCAAAATCATTAGAGCGAATTTTGAGAAAATCGAAAAAAACTGAAAAAGTACATCAGTAAAGTACTAGTACTCTTTGGCCGATTTTGATTAAAAGCTTATTTTTCCGGTCCCGGGTGGTATTTAACTTAAATATAAAATTTCATCCTCCTAGCTCAATTCCTTCATGCTTAAAATTGAACACACACACACAGACACACAGACAGACACACAGACAGACAGACCATGTCGCGAAAACCACTTTTTTGGATTCAGGGGACCTCAAAACGTGAAGATCCATCAAAATCTCGACATCGAATTTTTGACATGAATCCAATACTTTCTCTCTATATATATATTACATATATACATAGGTAAGAGAAAGTAAAAAAAAATTTCATTGAGTAGTGCTATATAAATATTAACATTCATATACCCCGTACATGGAAATAAAATTTTAATTTTAGTTTTTATATATGAATTTATGACCAAGGATTCATAAATATTTCTAAAATAAATAAACGTTTTTTTTAAATATTACAGGAGAAATACTGTTTTTGAGGCAACAATTACGGCAGCTAAGCGCTCTGGTTGTCTAACTTCACGGCTCTATTCTATAGGGTGGGGGTTAATATTGAAACTTATTATACATTGAATGACGTATACTCTCTTAAGGATATATTTGAACCCTGATTGTTAGTATATCTTTATATTCTACTATCTGACCAATTTAATTAATATTTTACTGTATCTCAAATCTCCTTGGAAATTTTGTACTGTTTTTGTCAAGCCGATTCTTAACCCCGAGTTATTTTTCACTCCTTCATTCAAACGCAATGCTTTATTTTTAAGTAATTTTCTTTAGTTATTTTCTCTTCTATTTAAAGAAAGAAAAATTGATGCGGACTTTTTTTAATTTCCATTTTAAGAGTTTAAAAACTTTTTTTTGTGGCTCAGTTTAGTACTTAATCACACTTAAGACATATGTCAAAATATTTATCAGATATATTTTTATGATGCAAGATAAAAGTAAAAGGGTCAATTAGGGATTTAATCGTTCATTGCCTTTTGAATATGTCTAATTAAATAATAAAAGAAAGGAAATTGTTCTTGGGTAAATTTTATTTCCATTTTAATGATTATATCTAGTTAGGGTCTTTGTTGAATGCTTCATATTTAATTTAATTTTTTCATGCTCTTGTACAAGTACGAACTTGGGTTTAGGTAAAAGATGGAAATCAATGGTTCACCCTTCCCCGTGGAAACGCGCCTCAAAATATATATATCCTATACATCTCTGAACATATGAGTATCAAATTTCAACAACTAATTCGAATCTATTAAAAATAAGAGAACTTTCAATATTAAAAAAAAAAATTGCTTAACAAATTTATGAGTATGTTTATTTGTGGGTGACCAAACGCCCCAGGGCCCCAAAAAATCGAACCCAGGATCTCAAGAACTGTCGAGACACCGTGTCTGCTTCCATTTGTACCAGGCCACAGCATCCTCGACACTCAAATACTCAGATTCCCTAAATTAAGTACTAAACTGAGCCGCAAGTGAGAAATCTTTAAAGAAAATTGTTTCACTTGTCAGCCGCTTATTAAACCAGGAGGAGGACAGACATCTTACACTTGTCAGCCTGTTTAAATAAATCTGGACAGATGAATGAATATTATCGTCAAATTTATCATTACTAATGTTGAAAAAATAAAAATAAAACTGTTTAAGTTGTAACCTAAGATGTAATCATTGGCAAAGATAAAAGTGTTAATGAAACAATAAAATTTTTAATTTTCAAGCACTTAACGACTTAATGAATACAATCGTAAATAAAAGCTGTTTAGTTACCTGGGGTAATCGTCTAGACGTCCTCGGGAAATGTACCCTAGACGATACGGACGACGAAGATGACGTCACAGTCGGAATATTATTCTCCTTTTCCTCGGGATTAGTTTGTGGTAGACGAATTTTCATTTGTATGGGAATTATATCAGATGTAATCAGGTTGTTAACATCATCGGTAAGTAAGGCGTCAGTATCGTCGATGGCCATCAGGTTTGGATCACCGGCTACGTTATCCTCGAGGGTGTAGAGCACCGCCGAGTCATATAGGACATGGAAGGTAAGCACTAGTGACAGGAGCATTGCCGTTGCAAAACCTGTGGCTGCCAGGCGCCTTGGCGCCCCGGCCAAAGAAGGGCCTCCGGCCTCAGCCACCACCCTCATCGACCATCGAGGCCCCCCTGAAATCACACAAAAAATACAAACTTTATTAATTAAAGAAGCATCATAATATATGCTAAAAGTAATTTAAATTAATTCAGTATATTGTGACTTATGGATTTAAAATAATTAAATTCAAGCTCAATGACAGCAGATTTTTTTGGCCAGTCAGAGAAATGAAAAAATATAAAATTATTTAAGAAGGGCTATGCTAGAAAAATGATCACTTTTTACTTTCTCTTATCCTATATATGAAATATATAGGCTAGAGAGAAAGTATTTTATTTATTTTCGGCAGAGGAGCAAATCCATTCAGCCGTCTATTTTTACAGAAAACAAAAAAATAATTTAACAAGACTGTATGTTTTTTGTTTTTGTTGGCGGGCCAAGCGCTCCATGGCCCCGAGAATTAAACCCAGGATCTCCAGCCTTTCAGGAGCATCGCTTCAATACACCCAGCCACCGGTCCCTCGACCTACACCAACAAAAACTCACTTCCCCTTATATGCAAGTTAACAGTGCTCTAACAAAGAATTCTGAAAAACATACAGTCTTGTTAAATATACACATGACTAGTTGCTAGTTAAGTCCGAATCAAGGGCGGATACTGGGGGGGGGGTAAAGGTAATTACCCCCTCCCTCCGAGATTCGAAAAAAATACCTTTTTTTTTTTTTGAAAAAAAAATTCATTTTTAATGTAAAATTTTAAAAATTAATACTTACAAATTTGATTTGTATTTATATTCTGGCAAACAAGTACAAAATGCGCCTTTAAATTACTGAAATTAAGAAAAAATTGTGTGCTGTGCAACCAGTCACACCAGATTTCCTCCCTCCCCCTCCCCCGAGAAACACCTCTGGATCCGCCCTTGGTTCGAATCCAGGTATATTGATTACTGATATCTTATTCAAATATATGGATCTCGAAAAATAACTAATAAATAATTTATATAAAAGAAATATTCTCAGACACATTCCCAGATAGCACAGTACATCTTATGTACGTACATAAGACGCACAATTCGTCTTATGTACGTACATAAGACGTCCTGTGCTATCTGAGTTATGACAAATTATAAATAATCACAACCCTTAGGAGAATAATAATTTTTATTTATTTGATTTTATAGGACATATGCATAATTATAATAAAATTTTCTTTAGTTATTTTGAATGTCTGAAATGTGTTAGTTCTAAGTTGTTTTCTGTGTTTGTCACAGCAGATTTTTTGTGGTTAAATATGGGCCCTATTTAGTTTCCGGCAGTATATTCAACTTCAAATTGAAGGATCTCCTCCCCTCCACGTGGAGGAGAGGCTAGAGGTGTTGACTAATGTCAATATTTATAGTTTTAAAGCCAAGGGCAGTCCAATGAATATTTATTTAAATCATTTGGATACCATATAGCGTAGATAATGTACCTGGATAAATTGTATCATAATATATGTATCGTTTAAAGTCTTTAACGCTAATTTGCTGTAATATCGTCAAAAATCACTTTTTTGGCACAGTACGGATTAACAAAAAAAAGCTCTGAATGAGGATATTGGGAGTTTTTCAAACTCGCGGCAAATTATCTCATTTTTTTGAAACGCAAATTTTTTTAAAACTTGTTTGTTGACTTCAAAACTCTAACATTTGAGATAAGGTGCGCGTCTCGAAAAACGGTAGGAACACTATAGACTACAGAGTTACTCGAGGCGGCAAGAGATGGCGTTAGTTTTCCCCATAGGAATACAAGGGATCTTTTCATTCTAGAGCTTCTAGCTAATTAATTAAATGCAAAAAATTAATTATTCTTTAACACAATGATTACTAATTTAATTATCTACAACTTATAGAGCTCCTTTTTTTAAAAATATCTTTTATTTAATGCGATTAATCTAAATTTTTTTTTTTTTTTTTTTTTCGAAAATCAAAAAAAGGGCTTCTATTATTTGTAGATATTTTAAATAGCTTTAATTTAAAAAAAAAATTTTTGAGGTCGATAGCTTCAAAATTGTGGCCGCAGGAAGTCCCAAAATTAGCACCCCGAGACGCGCACCTTAAAAAGATGATTTTAGGCAATGTGTTCCAGAGATATTTTCGATAATAAAGAATTATTTTGGATAGAATTCAATTTTATTTATTTATTTATTTTTATTTTATTTTTTTTGATCTGAAAAAATAGAAATTTTGGGTTATGATACTTTTTCTCCCTATATTAACATACATATAGATAAGAGAAAGTAAAAAAGTTTTTTTTTTTTTTTTTTAAATAAATGGATCTATATAATTATAAAGTGATATAAATCTCGGATTGTAATTATTACCCTTTGTCTCTGAAGTTGAAATAATGTTCCTCTCTCTCTGAAAACTTTTCAAATCATCATAATATAATAAGTTCAGAGATCTATAAATTACTATAGTAATAGTAGGAATTAGTGTAACATTTATATTAGGGCCAAATGTTTAAACTGTAACAAGATTATTGCAACTCTATGGTAGTATAGAGGGAATAGGAGAAATAGAGGAAATGGGGGAGGGGGGGGGTAGAGAGAGCTTGTAATTACGGACATTCATTAGAGAGAGGCTCGGATTGCATCTCCCACTCTCCCTTCTCTGGAGCAACAACTTCATTTCCTCCTATCTCGTATTTTTCTTTGTTATCTTTATTCATTCCCTTTATGTCCTAATAATGATATGTAATTAATAAAATCAATCTCTGATTGAATGAGTTTCTTGGAATTTTTAAAAGGGTTAACAGAAATAGAGCAAATTGTGTATAGCTAAGATTAATTCTTTTATGTACTATGAATCATGATTAATATGTATCTATTCTAAAACTTGACTAATTTCTAGCTAGCCTTCGGTCCTTGGTGTGGTGGATAGCGTACTGGTCATTTGTACCAAGGGTCGCGGGTTCGCATCTCGTCTTATGCGACAATTTGTTTCGATTGGATTGGTTTCAATTGAAATAATTAGAGAAGGGGTCTAAATGGCCTTCGATGCCGAAACAGACCTTAATTTAAAACAAATTCTAGCTAGGCATATGTATAAACTAATTATTTCAACCATAAGATTTTTTTAATTTATTTTTTCTAATTAACTTTCTATTATGCCCCCGGGTTTGGCATAGTAGGTAGCGTGCCTACCTTCTATACCAAACGTCGCGGGTTCGGACCCAGGCAGTCCGATGATTTTATTTAAGCCATTTGGATACCAGATGGCTTAAATAGAAATGCCTGAACCCACAATAGATAATATATATTTCAACGGTTATCGTCAAAGTCTTAAATGGCCTAAGTTGCCGAAAAGACCGTGTGAATGTGTGTGGAGTGTGAGTGCGAATGAGAAAAAAGTGTGAATGTTAAAAAAAAAAAAAAACTTTCTATTATCTTTTTGCTTTCTCTTACCTATGTATATATGTAATATATATATAGAGAGAAAGTATTGGATTCATGTCAAAATTCGATGTCGAGATTTTGATGGATCTTCGCGTTTTGAAGTCCCCTGAATCCAAAAAAGTGGTTTTCGCGACATGGTCTGTCTGTGTGTCGTTGGGTGGGTGGGTGGGTGTTCAATTTTAAGCATGAAGGAATTGAGCTACGAGGTTGAAATTTTATATTTAAGTTAAACACCTCCCGGGACCGGACAAAATAAGCTTTTAATCAAAATCGGCCAAAGAGTACTAGTACTTTACTGATGTACTTTTTCAGTTCTTTTCGATTTTCTCAAAATTCGCTCTAACGATTTTGATTAAAATTCAAAAATCAATTATTTATTAGATGCTCTTTCAAATGTATATTCTCGTTTTGCCCTCAAAATTGTTTGAAGCCCACTTTACTCTTGTGCTTCATAGGAAAGAGGAGAATTGGTTGCCATAGTAACAAAATATAAATATTTTCTCATTCTTATAAATTTTACATCTTTAATTTTAATATATCGGCGGAAACTAAATATATGTCGACACGAAAAAATCTGGTGTGACAAGCACAGAACACAACTTTCGATTACCGAAGGTAAGAGAAAGTTGTGTGCTGTGCGCCAGTCACACCAGATTTTTAAATTTTATTTATTTATTTATTTTCTTTTTTATTTAAGATTTTTTTCGAATCGAAAGCCATTTAGACCCCGTCCCTATTTATTTAAATGGATGTGTGGCAAATTCAAATTTTGTCGACTGGGACGGGATGCGAATCCGCGACCTTGGTACAAAAGGCCATTTTATGTGTAGACATACATATATTTAGTTTCCACGAATTTATTAAAATTAAAGATGAAAAATTTATAAACATGGGGAAAATATTTATATATGGCAACCATTTCTCCTCGATTTTGTTAAAAAAATTCGTGTCACGACTCAAGGGGGTACCTAACTTAAATAAAAAAAAATTTAAACCTAGCTCTTTTTGTTCAGGATAATAAGGAATAATTCCCAAGAAGAATGCAGCCAAAATTTATTTCATTCGATTTTAATAAAAAATACTAATCACTAATGAAATAAATTTTGGCTGCATTCTTCTTGAATTATTCCTTATTATCCTAATACATACTACAGCTATAATCAAATATTCAATTACTACTCTTTTTGTTCTTGAGATATTTTTTTTACAGACACACAGACAGAGGGACCATGTCGAGAAAACCACTTTTTTGGATTCAGGGGACCTCAAAACGTGTATATCTATCAAAATCTTGAAATCGAATTTTTGACACGAATCAAATTTTATTTATTAACATATAGCTATAGAGGTAAGAGAAAGTAAAAAACAGCTCAAAAATTCATCAAAAATATTTTCATTATTACTTTCAAGTGTGCATGAAGGCTGCCAATTATTTTTTTTTTTTTTTAGTTAATTAATTAAATTTATATTTATTTTAATTAAAAAAACGTATTTTCACACTCGATAGCTAACATTTGAATCCCTAAAATAATTATTCAAATGAAATACTTCATAAAGTAAAATATTATTGGACAAAAAATCCTGATTCGGCCGTGGTTTAAAAACTTTTTTTGTAAGGCCCTTCATATACACATTTAAAACTTTGGGTAGGTCCACACAGACACTGCATTTATTAAGTGCTTACTGCAGTTATTTAAGTTATTTTCTAGCAAAGATTCAGAATTAAAACATCCAAAGATTATATGCCTCATGCTATGTGTGCGTCGCGGGTTCGGACCCCAGGTAGTCCGATAATTTTATTTAAGGCATTTGGATAACAAATGGCTTAAATAAAAATGCCTGGACCCCAAATAGATATATTAAACATACGAGTATCGTTAAGTCTTAAATGGCCTAAGTTGCCGAAAAGACTGTGTGAATGAGAAAAAAGTGAATGTTAAAAAAAAAAAAAATATTTTCACAATTAAGAAGAAAAGGCAGGCGATGGTCCGCCGCAGGCGGGCCCGAGCCAGCCGAGGGAGGCCCTATTTTTATAATACACTGTAAAATACATAAATAATATAAAATATATCTTTATTAAATATTCATCAAGGTAAATAATTTTTTATCTATTCTAGTTTGAACAAAAATGTCAACTTAAAATTTATTTTTTTTTCTTAGATAATGCAATTTAGTTTATGATGAGGAAAAAAAAGGAGAAAGAGAGAGAGTTATAAAAATAAAAGATGAAGCAAGGGGCTTTAGCTGTCAGCTGGCGGAAGGGGGCTTAACGAAGAAGGCCTGATGAAGGGCCGGCTGTCACGAAACGTCGGCGAGGATTTCTGTGGGTTTCACTAACATCCAATTGAGGAAGGTCACAAGCTTACGGAATTTTTATTAAGGTCACATCGCATGTCCCCTGGGACTCCGCCATTGGATTTTTTTTTTATTCCACGTCAAAATCAACCCAAATTGACAAAAATTAAATCAGCAAGGAAAATACTAGAGAAGAGTTCGAATACGCTATTTGTATATAAAACAATATTATATCATGGGAATATTAATTATTGTCCGCTTCTTTATTTAAATCTATCAAAGTAAGGGCCGGTTGCTCTACATCTAATTAACTAGCTATCCCTCGGATAAGATAGTTGATTATGACTAAGGAGTCTTCACATCTAGTTAAGCTAATCATATGATTAAATAAAAGCCCAAATAGTAGTTAACTAGCTAAGACCTAAGTTCCGTATAAGGCTTAACTAAGAGGTGAAATTATAAACAAAATCCTATTTTATTTAATTAGAAATTTTTAAATTTTTGTTAAAAAATTAATTAAATTTTAATTTTTAATATACATAAATATTTTAATTAATTTTTATTTTTAATAATTTTTATAAATGATGCTTTTATTTTAATGCTAACTTCACAAAATTTTTCTTATACTGTCAGATGATTAAATTATATGTAAAAAAACTCATTTTTGTAAACCGAAGATTAACATGTTTTTGTTTACTATATCGATGATTTGCTATCGATCGGATAAGTTTGCTAGTTGATTAGAAGTGAAGCAACCGGCCTTAAAGTTATTCCTTATTTATTTTCTTAGTTAAGCTGATGTAAATAAAGAATAGTATTTGTAAGGGATTCCTGATTTTTGCGACACTTTTGTCCTTTAGAGGGGACGAAAACAAAAAAAATTTAAACAGATATTTCTAAGGAAAAGTGATTAGAGAGAAAGACATGACTGAAGAAATGCCTGTCTAAGCTCAGGCAACTCGTGGTTTCCAATTATATACTGAGCTTCTGGAGAATAAATTGTCTAAAACGTGACTTGAAAATACTGATTACCAATAGAAGACGATCTAATATTTATACCAGAATTCATTTGGAAAGAAATATAAATAATCTATTTTCGATATTATTTAGAGGAATTTCTTAAGGTTTTTTTTTTAAAGTGAAACTTATTTTTTTTTTTTTACCTAACACTAAATAAAAAAGAAAATAATCAGGAAAATCAAATATTTTGTTGTCTCGATTAAATCAACATCGAGAACGTTTCTCATTTATATCTTTCATGGTTAGTTTCAAATATAAATAGTCAGAAAGTCAAAATAATAGTACGAGATAACAATCATGGCAGAAATCCGGAAATATTTGAAAAAAAATTTATTTATTTATATATATATATATATATATATATATATATATAAAGTATATCTGAAATTAACTCTTAAATCATTTAATGCCAACTTATTTGATATTCTGATATTCTGATATGATAATTTTTTGAATATATTTGACCAATAAAAATTTTCTATACTTAAAAATAACAGAATTCCGTGCAGTTGATTAATCATGCAAGATTCAATTTTTTTTTTTTTTTTTATTTTGTGTAAAAATAATTATGTTTATTTAAGAAATCCTAAATATTCATTTATTTAAAAATACTTTCATTTAAGTTAAAAAAAAAAACTTATTTTTTAACCATTCAAGGTTCCGATTGTATGCTCTCCTTAAAACATTTTATAAATTACTAGATAGAGCATTGTTTGAAAAAAGATGGAATTTTTTTCAATCAACGCTCAAATAGACTGTAAATAAGCAAGTCAATATATCGTTTAAGATAACAAATTTGCGAGATGAGTTTGTGTTTGATTGGGAAAAAATTGCATCCCCTGGAGTCGAACCAGGACTTTCGAGGCAGGCGGACTACCTTTATTCTAGTTCGCCCCCCAATGCGAGATTTTGTTTTTATTGAGCCGGCGATCTAGGATAAAAGTAGTAGTTCGACTCCAGGGTTTGTATTTTTTTGCCAATCAAACACAAACTCATCTCGCAAATTTGTTTAAAATTATCAAATAATAAAACACCTAGTTTTACTTTTTTTGTTTAAAATTATTTATTAATTATAAATCACTAGTTCATATGATATTTATTATAAAAAGTATATAATTTTTTGTGAAAATTGTTTGAAGTATACTTAAGCACCTCATGCAGGGCAACTAAATATATCTCGACACAAAAAATTTGGTGTGGCAAGCACAGTAGACAACTTTCTCTTGCCGAAGGGTAAGAGAAAGTTGTGTGCTGTGCGATCAATCACACCGGATTTTTTATTTAATTTTTTTTCAATGCAGTTCTTTGTAATTTCAAATTGAATATGCTGATTTTCTTTATCAATTTAAAGTGCAAAAGTTAAGTGGTCTTCAGAAGATTTCAATGGCAAAATGAAAATATAAATTTTAAAGAATATCTAAAACATAATTGATTTTTGAATTTTAACCAAAATCGTTGGAGCGAATTTTGAGAAAATAGAAAAAATCTGAAAAAGTACATCAGTAAAGTATTATTACTCTTTGGCCGATTTTGATTAAAAGCTTATTTTCACGCCCTAGGGGGGTTCCCAACTTAAATATAAAATTTCAACCTCCTAGCTCAATTCCTTCATGCTTTAAATTTTTACCTAAACATACACACACACACACAGAGACAGACAGACCATGTCGCGAAAACCACTCACTTTTTTGGCTTCAAAACATATATTTCCATCAAAATCTCCTGACTTTCTCTCTACATATATATGTATATTAACATATACATATAGGTAAGAGAAAGAAATACATTAAATTAATGAGCTTTGTCTTATTACCTCCTCTAGATTTTTCTTTTTCTCTCTAGAATGCATTATTGTTGAACTGTAATATAGCATAGTCAGATTTTATTAAAGTTTTAAGATTGCTGGTTAGCATTGACTTGCCAAAAACGAGAATCTTGTTTTCCTCTCTCTTTTCTACCGTCTAGGCTGAGATTTTATGTAACAAATAACTATATATCCAGGTTGAGCGCGTTAAACGCGTGGGAGGCTTTTTATTAAAGAAACTGTTTTCCTCAATACTATTTTATATAAAACGAAAAACTACAACAATTCTCTTCTAATATTTAAATAATAAAATTATTATTATTAAATTTGACCAGATAAGGTAATTTGAATAATCAGTGGACAAAATTTAAAAAAAAAATCACTTTAATCTAAAGCTGTATTTGAGATTTTATCTAACAAGATTAGGTTTAATTTTTTTTGAAGAAGAAAACAAAACAAGAATGGCTACTTTGATGTCTCTCTATAAACGCACTGAGATGAATCGGGACTTGAGTGTAATTGTTGCGCTAGTCTCATGCCTGAATGATTCTCAAAGCCTCACTTCCCTTTCTAAATGAACTAACCAAGTGAAACAACATTCTTACTAAGGGACATATTAAAAAAAAAAATAGAATAATAGTACAGATTCCAAAAAATTTTAAAACGGTAAATGCTGAAATTAAAATTTCAAAATTAAACTGTTAAAGAATTTAAATGACCTAATTCTCAAAATATGATGATATTTAATATTTAAAATATGATGTGTTTAAGAATTGCATTAAGATTCATTTCAAATACTGTTAAATAAAATATATAAATATAAGAAAAAATTTTACTTCTTGAATGTAATAGTATATTTTGTAATGTATACGATAAAATATTATATACGTATATGGACTCTTAAGCTTTTATAATATTAAAATTCCAAGTAATTCAAAAAGGAAATTCTATACGGTTTTAAGGCAATTTAATAATCAGATAAAAAAATAAAATAAATATGGCGATAAGTTCCGGTGGCTGATTCAGTTAAGTAAATCAAGTAAGAATCAAACGAGAATGGGTGGCTTCAAGCAGTTAATTTAATCTAAACCTACGTTTATATTTTCAATAATTTATTTAACACTTGATACGTATTTCGACACAAGATGTGTCATCATCAGAAGTGAATTAAATACTGTGATGTATGTATGTGTCGAAATACGTATCAAGTGTTAAATAAATTATTGAAACAAAAAAACTTGCATTTATTGTACGATTAAATCATATTGTTTCAACTAGAGCCAACGGTTACCAGTTTAAAATTAACTACATTTATAATATTAAATTAACACCCTTTGAAGTAATATAACTTTGCATTAATGTATAGCATTAAAACAACTGCTGTTTGTCCATTGGTTTACGGTATTTAAAAAAAAAATGCATACAAAATTTATAAGATTGCTTGGCTTTGGTGGAAAACTGGGCGGCAAACGAGTTATACCTCATAGATGGTTAAAAAATTGAAATGTTTATCAACAAACATCCGAGGGGTTTATTTTCACTGAATCTTTAGGTAGCTTTATATCTCTATAATCATTTTTATACAACGTCATTTGTATTCCATTATTGCCATGAAGACGCATTTAAGACCGAAAAGTCGCTCCATTTGAAAAAAAAATCTGGTGTGACTGGCGCACAGCACACAACTTTCTCTTACCTTCGGTAATCGAAAGTTGTGTTCTGTGCTTGTCACACCAGATTTTTTGTGTCGACATATATTTAGTTCCCGACAGTACGGAACATATGAATTCAGATGTAAAATTTATAAGTATGGGAAAATATTTATATTTTGTTACCATGGCAACCATTTCTCATATCTTCCCTATGAAATACAAGAGTAAAGTGGTCTTCAGAAGATTTCAATCACAAAATGAGAATATACATTTTAAAGAGAATCTAAAAAATAATTGATTTTTGAATTTAAAAAAAAATCGTTGGAGCAAATTTTGAGAAAATCGAAAAAAACTGAAAAAAGTACATCAGTAAAGTACTAGTACACTTTGGCCGATTTTGATTAAAAGCTTATTTTTCCGGTCCCGGGGGTGTTTAACTTAAATATAAAATTTCAGCCTCCTAGCTCAATTCCTTCATACTTAAAATTGAACACACACACACCCACCCACCCACCCACACACCCACCCACCCACCCACCCACAGACAGACCATGTCGCGAAAACCACTTTTTTGGATTCAGGGGACCTCAAAACGTGAAGATCCATCAAAATCTCGACATCGAATTTTTGACATGAATCCAATACTTTCTCTCTATATATATATTACATATATACATAGGTAAGAGAAAGTAAAAATAAAGAAAAAATAACAGAGTTGTGTCTTTTATTATATCCAACTATTATGAGATTTGACTATCCTTGTGTTTCTGTAAAAAAATATCTCAAGAACGAAAAGAGCTTGGAAGTTGAAATTTTATATTTAAGTTAAAGTTAGGTACCCCCATGGGGGCGAAACAGGAAGCTTTTGAACAAAATCGGCCAAAAAGTGCATTAGTATGGGTTACAACTAAATTATATAGTAAGAAAATTAGAGTTTGAAAATAATTTTTATTTGCCTCTTCCTCTCTCTGAATTGAAAAGGGAGGGCAAAAAACATCCAGTGGCTCTTGGAGGCTTCTCCTTTCTTAAATAAAATTCCTCAATCTCATTGTCATTTCTTTGTAATAAAAGCCCAATTG
>JAKCPI010029857.1:0-45321 GCA_023213315.1 Euborellia annulipes | reverse complement strand
ATTTATTATTTTACAGAGAACAATTATGTATATTCCCAAGTGACGACAAAAATAGACACAGAGCCTAAATGGCCTTAGATGTCAGAAAGCAAAAAAATAAATTAAAAACTATAATACGAGAATAAAACAGAAATTATTTAACTAAAATTTAAAACTTGAACAACGATGTCTACCTACTAGGATACGAGTTTTCGATTAAAATATTTTTTTGTATTTCCTATATATTTTTAAATCGATAGATTATACCATCATTATTTTTATATTTTCTCTCTCTTTTATTTTAATCCTTTATAATAATATAAGATTATAATGCAGGATATTCAAAATTTTTTATAATCAATTTTTATATTATATTAAACACATACTAAAGTATCAAAAAAGCCTGAAGCGAATTATTTTAGCAAGTAAACGCCTATTAAATTAAAATTAAATAATCATGAATAATAAATTAATATATATAAAACATCTGCCCCAGGGAGAATGCTTTTTTATACTGCACAGGGTGGTCTGTGAAATGAATGACATTTAAATTTCTCTATATTTTGGATTAATTAGTTTATATTAATTGGTGTCATTTAATTTCCGTTTAAATGCACAAACAGGTCGTCATTCAAGAAACGGAAAAAATTTTCGTGATATGAAAAAAATATCAATTATATATTGTGAAATAGGCATAACATATTTAGAGTAAACGTAAGAAATCAAAATTCTAAATAAAAATTAAACGAGATGTCCAAAAGCCATTATTTAACAAGACATGTGAGTGTTTTTTATTGATGAGGCCAAACATCCCATGGCCCCCGGGAATCGAACCCAGGATCTCCGCCTTTCCGGGGCATAGGACCTATTCGTTACGAGTTAGTAACTTGCGCGACTAACTGCATATAAGGGGAAGTGAGTTTTATTGGTGCAGGTCGAGGGTCCGGTGGCCTGGTGCAATGGATAGCACGCCTATGCCCCGAAAAGGCGGAGATCCTGGGTTCGATTCCCGGGGGCCATGGGATGTTTGGCCTCATCAATAAAAAACACTCACATGTCTTGTTAAATATATCTATGACTCAGTTAAAGTCCGAATCGAGGTATTTTGAATACTATTATCTCATTCAAATAATAGATCTCGAAAAATATTTAGCAAAAGCCATTAGCCTATAAAATTAGAAAAATAAAACTGATGGCAATGCAACAACATCTTATGAGGAATACATCAGGCAAGTTTTATCTATTGATATAATAAGCATTTTGTTGAGGAATAATATAAATATAACTCTACTATAAATTTGTCACCGACTCCTTAAGGATGATGACCTAATTTCTATGATTATTATAAAAAATTTTATATCTAATTAAAAAAAAAGTCACGTTTAATTTTTTTACCCTTAAAAACGACTTTATTTAATGGGTTATATAACTATTTTTTTTATTATAGGTAAATTTATATAAAAATATATTACCACGTTTATAGGTATTTTTAACATTAAAATAAATTAAATGAGAGATTCGTTAAAATTATATGCATATTTAATGAACCCTTTGGGGCCAGTGAGAGTTTTAATCTTAATTAATTTAAACAAAAGGAGTTTTTAATGCATTTAACGTAAGAGAGAGTATATAAATAAGATAGAGAATGAACGAAGGGAGGCTGGTTGTTTTCGGCACAACTTTGCACGATTTAATTTTAATGATGGCGTTAAATTGAATTGAAGAAAATCTACGCCGTTTTATGAGGCAAACACGCGTCTCGAAAAACACGCTCATAAAAATGAGTGTCGTATCCAATTGACCCTTTCCCTCAATCAAGATGGCCCCGCATTCTAGAATTCAGGCCGAGATGGATGGAATTGACTGACTAATTGGCCGTCAGATTCACACGATTGTAATAAATTCATTAACGTTTCCCGATTATATTTTATAGATATTTTTTTTTTTTTTTTTTTTTAAAAGACATGTTTTTAACACTAGCATTTCTCCTAATAAAAATTCCTCTGATGGAACAATAAAAATCATAAATCAATTATTTTTTAGACGTTCTTTAGAATTCTCATTTTACTCCCAAAATTTTTTTCAAACACTACTCTTATACTTCAAATGAGAGAAATCTTGTATTAGAGCACATCACGCTTCTTTCGAAAAACAAAGATAAGAGAAAGTAATGTGCTGTGCGGTTAGTCACACCATGTTTTTAATAATAAGACAGCGGTTTTTCAAAATTTGTCAAAGGATTTAAATTTGAGAATACATTCCAATTCAATGTAAGGAGAGAGTGAGTAAAAAGCAGTTGAGCATCATCAAAAGAGATCACATTCAGGCCTATTCTCTAAAAACAGACGTTAAAATTTAAAATAAACAAATGGGTGTTAAAAAGTAATGTAAAAACAATCAGCGTTAAAAAAATGCTATTCTCTAAACAAAGTTTTAACAGCGACGTTAACATGTTGCTTTCATTTCAAAATCAAAACACAACCTTGCTTTTTAGGTTAAGGACATCATTTTTATTTTAAACACAACGTTAAAATATTAAAGGCACCCCCTAGACATGGCAATAATTTTTTAACACTATTTACTAAATGTTAACGCTTTGGCTTTAAATTTTTGTTTACAGAATAGCTATTTGAAGCAAGGAAGTGATTTTGAATAGCAATTTTTAACGCTGATTGTTTTTACATTACTTTTTAACATCTATTTGTTTATTTTAAATTTTAATCGTCTGTTTTTAGAGAATAGATAGTTAACTTTTAGAGTATTAAAAGTCGGATGGTTGTGTACGGTTAAATAGATAGAAATATAGCCCCAAAACATTTTTTTTTTTCCTCCCCCCTGGCCCCGGGGGCCCCCCCCCCCCCCCTCGCTTAGCCACTTGACATTCTACAGTACAAGAGAATCCTATTTTCATATTATTTTATATTATAGGCCTATATAAAAAATTATTAATAAAATGTTCTCAGAATAGAGAGAAAGAGAAAGAGGGAGATAGATTTATAGCTATTATTATGGTGAAGAAATATCAGTGCGGAAAATTATTTTTTAATTTAATATATTTTATGAAAATAAATTATTTTTTTTTAAGAATTAATTGTAATAAATAAAATTTTTATGCAAAATGATAAACTAAAGCATGAGAAAAGTCGTAGGATAGGCCTACTTTTATTCTTAAAAAAAAAAAATTTCTGCACTGATATTTTTTTCCTATAATAATTATAATTAGGAATTTTTAAAATGTGAACCTTGAAATAATTGGAAAAAGAAGCGTCTTTCATCACTTGAAGGTGAAGAGAAGGCCAGGAAATGGAAGTAGAAGTAGATTGCAATGATGCTGAGATCGGATGGCGTGGGTCTGATTGTTGAGGCGAATTCAATGATGCACACACAGATTAGATGTTCAATGTCCGAGGCCAAGATGGCCACTGAGAGAAAGATAGAGCAGTAGGCCACCAGGTCAGGAAGGAAGAGGAAGCGCTCTGATTGGCTGCCGGTTGACCAATCACGGCAAAGACAAATATTCGGCAATAATCAAGTCTATCTATTATCTGTTAATTTATAAATATACAAGTATATTTATTTATACAAGAATATTATCTCTATATATTGAAAAAATAAAAATAAAAATAGAGTTAATAAATATTGCATAAATATTGAATAAAAAGCTAGTAGGCTAGTTGCATTTAAGTGAAGCCTTTTGCCTATCGTTTAAAAACCATAGTTAAGATACAAAGTAGCATTGGCTTCTCGTGCCTGAGGCCCCGGGTTCGCTTCCCGTCCCATGCGGGAAAAATTTATTTCATTTGAATTGGCTACCAATCATTTGAAATAAATAGGGGTGGGGTATAAATAAATGGCAGATAAAAACAATATTTTTTGAGACACCTATATAAGGAAGAGGGAAAAGAAAAAAAGGGAGGGAGGGCGGAATATCTACTTGCTTTTTTGGGAAGTTTTTTTACAACTATGACCAAGTTTTGAAATCATAAAGAAAAAAATTTAAAAAAAATTTTCTCTCATTATATAGGCCTAATATTTAAAAGGTAAAAAAAATTTTATATTAATGTATTACAAATATATACAGACACTTAAAAATTTCGTCATCCTAAATATATATTATGTAAATTGTGAAGAGATTATATTTCTATTTTAGAAATTCCTCTATAAATAAATAAAAAGTCTTTAAAAATGTTTTCTAAAGTGGATTCTATAATAAAATATCTGATAAAAATCCAGAGCACTTGTATCCGGAATGTCTAATTCAGATTCCATATTCTTTCACTTCTCCTTTTTGAAATACTTGGCAAATTTCATACAAAATGATTCAAAGGCATTCCGATAGCCACTGATTTCGAATACAAATTTTTCGGCATTTATTTTTTTAAGAAAGAAGATTCTTGTCCGCTTCACATACAAATTGACTTTGCCCAAACAACACGATTGCATGCAAATTAAATCCTCTCCCCCTTCCCCTGACATCTATGCTGTAGCTAGTGTATCGAATGCAAAACTTTGGCCACCAATCAAGCCGACAGGTCGAAAATAATGAGCAAATTTACATATTGAAATAACTAAACGATTCCAGATTATATAGAGTGATAGCTTGGCAGTGTATAATTATTTCTCTCATTGATTAAAGCTTTAAGACTATCATTTGGTATTAATTAAATAATAATCGGATGCATAATTGCTAAACCATTTTGACGCCAAAGGGAAATAGTAAATTATAATTATCGATCGGTCTATTAAAATAATATGAAGTTAGGAAAAGGTTAGGTACAATATTAAGGAAAATATCTTTTTTTTGGCAACGGAGAAGAGCAACAGTCACCACAAACGTTGCGGTTAAGCGATGATAAGCTCGGATTGGTGACCCCGAGCATAAACTATGGAACGTCCCTCGGGAGTCATCGGTACTTTGTATTTAAAAATATAAAAATAAAATTCAAAACCCCTGATTGATCTTTGAAGTCGAAAGGGCAAAAAAATGGATTTTTTTTAAAAATAATTTTTTTATTTTATTTTTTCTTTCTTTCTTTTATTTATAATTATTAAAAAAAGAAAAGTTAAAAGTTTTAAAAAAAAAAAGAATGTAATTGTTAAATTTTTTTACTCCCCCCCCCCCAAAAGGGGGTTTTGGGGTTTTGGGGTGTGGGGGGGATGGGGGAGTAGTATATATTTATATTTAAAAGTAGTATAAAAAAACCCCCCCCTCCCTAGAAAAGGGAGAAAAAAAAAAAAAAACCCCCCCCCTCCCCCCTTTTTTTCTTTTTCTTTCCTTTTCCGGGGGGGGGGGGGGGGGAGGTTTTTTTTTTTTTCGCCGGAGGAAGGGAGGCCGCGGAATTGGTATGGGCTTAATTAAACTAGGAATTTGATTGTAATTAGCTTGTGTTCAGTACATTGATTGATTTTTCGAGATCTTGTGAAATTTTTCTATATTGTCATCATTTAAGCAACAATCATAATTTTTTTTTTTTTTTTTTTTTAAAAACATTCACACTTTTTTCTCATTCACACTCACACTCACACACACATTCACACAGTCTTTTCGGCAACTTAGGCCATTTAAGACTTTAGACGATAACCGTTATTTATTATTATACATCAATTTGGGGTCCAGGCATTCTTATATAAGCCATTTGGATCCAATGCTTAAAAATCATCGGACTGCCTGGGGTCGAACCCGATTTGTATACGAGTTGTACGCTAACCTCTACGCATCCCAGACAATCATAATTTAATAATATTTATTTTTATAAAGGTTCATCTATTTAGTGTTAGAATTTGGAAATTCGATTCATGAGAATCAATTAATTGGTTCGTTAATCACATTTCCTGATTGTTTAATTGTTTGATAATTTTTTTTTTCATAAATAGGCTTGTGATAGCTGAATTCGCTTTCATATACTCCAGGAATAGCAGTTTGGAATAAATTATGTCAATTTGTGTAGCCATATTAGTTGTAATGACATTTTCCATTAATCTTCTTCCTCGCCCCATTCCCTCGATGCGGGGTCGGCGAACCTCACTCTTTTTCCTCCAACTCTACTCATACGTTTTTGCGACCGGAAGAAATAGGACAGGTCGGTCCTGATCTGACGACTGATGAAAATAGGAAGGAAGAGACAGACATACAAAGAACTGAAAGAGTGCCTGTCCCAGCTCGGGCAGCTCGTGGTCGCCATCCACGTACCCACAAGATGAGCGAGACATTTTCCATTAATAACGAATTCAAATAAGGACTAAATTGCCTCAGATGTAACTAAAAAAAATTTATCAAATATGATTTTATTCCCTTCTATTTTATTTTATTCCTTCTAGTGATAATATGCCAATTATTTGCTCCAGTTCATCTTTAGATCTATTCTCTTCATCATCTCTCTCTTTAACAAGCGACTCTTTTGATCAGTATAATACGCCATTGGCGTGCTTTTTTGCTGAGGCCTATATTAATAAACATCTTTCTCATTCGGTTTGAATGTATAATTAATTCCCGAAGAGCAAACGGGAAGGGAAGTCACGTCTCATCGACATGGTCCTTCTTCCTTCTCTCATCACAATAAAAAATCCAATTAATAAAGTCTCGTGGGCAATTTTAATCAATTTGTTTAATGAGATCTCATATAAGGATTGGCGATCGATCAATCCGGGATTGAAATTTAAAAACAAGAGTTGCAATTAAAAATGAATTGCGTTTTTTTATAAAAGTACAATGTATTCAAAAAAATTTTTTAACCCCCCCTCCCACCCTCTCTTCCAAACTAACTTCAATTATCTCGGCCCCCGACGATACCACCCTACCACGAGATACGAGGGATTTTAGAAGAAAATTCCCAAATACAGCCCCTTCCCCAACGAGCGAGACCGACACCTCTTCCTGGACACCCCCGATTTCCTTTACCCCTATTTCACCCACCAACTCCTTCATACGCCACCACACACACACACACCCCCCACACACACACACACACACACAACCTTACCCACTTTTTACTCACCCCCCCCCACCCCTCCCCCCTTAATATCTTGATTTTTTTCCGATTTTGGAAAATATGATTAAATAAATTATAGGTGAATAATTGCATTGAAACTTGGCAGGCGTAGTTAATTAAAAAATTCTCAAGTTAATAGATGGAAAGATATTTAGATTTGTTTAGATTGAAAGTACAATGAAGTACGATTTAGGCTGAATAGATAGATAGATGAATGAAAAATGAAAATGCTGGAGGTATTTTCAGGACAAATTTTAATACCACTATACAGTAAACGTTTCGGGGGACTCAACGCCTCCCTTCATCAGGACTAATGTGGTTTTAAATAATGAACCATCACTGGTTTAGTCATAAGAGAATGAATTTAATAGTTCAACTACGCCTGCTGGTAAATAGAAAGGCATTCATAAGGCGAGTTCTCAAGTAATTGATCTTGAAATTTGTACTTAATTTAGAAAATATAATATTTTTAATGTATTTTGACTATAAGACTAATTATAACAAATTAATTAATTGTTAATATTTATATAATGATTATTATTATTAATTTATTTTTTAATAAATTTGTATTAAAAATATGGTCTTTCTAACAGGAGAATAGAATAGTAAAGGAGTGTGTTGGCGAAAAAAAAAAAAAAAACCTCCTCTCTGTTTTTAATCTCCGGGTATAATCTTTGGTAATTTATTATATGAATTAAGAGGATATCTATCTCAGGCTCTGATTAGTGCTGCGACCCCGTGGAGACTTTTAGAATTATAAGTATAATTTTTAAAGTTTCCACAAGAGTGCAGCACAAATCAGATATTTTATTCAATTATCACAATAGGTAATTTATATGATAAATTACCAATGAATATACCCGGAGATCAAAAACAGAGAGGAGGTGTTTTTTTTTTTTTTTTTTTTTGCGCCAACACACTCCTTTAGTATTCTATTCTCCTGTTAGAAAGACCATATTTTTAATACAAATTTATTAAAAAATAAAATTAAAGAGTATGAAGAAATAAATTAATTATAATAATCATTATATAAATATTTAGTCTTTAATTTTTTGGCTGCTCCTGCCCTCTTACTTTAGTATATTTAATTAACATTAGCCTATATAATAGATATGTTCAATTTTTGATTATGTATTTTAAATGACTTTTGAAGTGTAATAGTGTCGATGGCCAAGTGATAAAGGTCTGAATAAAAAAAAAAAAAACAATTAATAAAATGTAAAACGATTATTAATATAATTTTTCCCCGTGCTATGAAATTTAATTAATCTTAAGATCAAATAATTTTTGAAGATTGAAACTTTGTTTGAGCGTCACTCAACTTTGCAGCTTCATTAATAGTTTTATAATTTTTATTCAACCCTTAGCTGATTTTTTTTTCTTTAATACTTAAATGGAATGAAGGAAGGGGGATGAAGTCTAAAAGAAAGAAGAAGATAATTAAATTTTTGATTAAAACTTTTTTTTATACTTAAAAGATTTAATAAAGAAATTTAAACTGGGGCGTTATAACGCAATACGTGTTGATCATCCTGTGATGCAATTTTTTATATTATCGTGGGAGTAGTTAAATTAAAATTTATAGTAATAATGTAGTCACAAAAATTGAAAAAAAAAAAAAAAAAAAAATTATTGTATTATTTCGGAGTTGATTGATCCAAAACAATTACAAACATTTATTATTATTAGTAATAGAATGAGGATTTTTTTTTTAATGTAAGGAAATAATTAGTTAAAGCAGGAATAAGATAATAAGTTGATTTGATTAGATTTTTATTGATAGTTTGTTTTCTAGTTCTGCGAATGAGTTCCCCTATGAAAATACTTCCTTGACTCAACTCTGTCAGTTTGGTTGCCCGCATCTCAGGCGTTCGCGTAGGAAAGCCTCTCATAAATTACAACTCAATTAATAATAACCAGAGCCTACACACACACACACAAACAAACAAGGACAAAGTTTCATCTATGGAATTAGTTTGTAATTAAACTCGCAGCAATTCAAAAAATTAAAATGTAATTTATGTTATGTATGTCAAAGAGCAAATTCCCGCGCGTTGGGGGGGAAAGGAAAATAAAATTAAACAATTCGCCCTGAGGGAGATAACAAATATACAAGAAAGAAAGGAATGTTTTTATCAGAAACTGAATATCTTAATAGAGTTGTCGCTTTTATTTTATGAAAGAAAAAGCAAAAAAAAGATAAAAAATTTACATTTTATTTAGAATGGTATAAATAGAGGAATTTAATTGTTAATCTTATTAATTACGTATTTATTAAAAATATAAATACTGTACAAAGTTTCGACTGCTTATCCTGCAGCCGTTATCAAGTGAAACCTAAGTGAAATTCCCTTAATAATAATAATTCAAACCACAAAAGCCTTTATAAACGCATTCGGGATGGAGGCATTTTTTTGTATTTTCCTAAAACCTTAAGTGCCTTAATATAACGAAATTATTGGAGCTAGAAGAATAGAAATTTTATATAAAGGAAGGAAAATAATTAGAGAATATAGATCAATGAACTTTTTTACTATCATCTGATTGGTCGAACGGATGGTGAGATATAATAAAAAATATATTCTTAAATATACAATTTTTTCTCATGTAAAATATTCTCTAAGAAATTCTAAGATCATTACAAAAAATCCGATGCAAATTGGATGGGCGGTTTCCGAGTTATAGATAATTGATTTATCAAAGTTTTTATTCATTTCCAATTTTAAATTAATTCGGCACTTAGTTTGGCCAAAGGAGGGGAGGGTCGCGGGTGACAGGTTCCCCCACCCCTCCTCTCTGATTGTTACTGAGAAAACGCGCCAGGCGTCTCTCACTCCCTCTTCCCCTCTTTTCTAAGAAAAACTATTAATATTATATTTTAAAATAATATTAATAATTTAACAGCTTCTAAGTTAATTTTTTTTTTTATTATAAAAATTGAAAGAGAAAAAATCTGGTGTGACTGGTCGCACAGCACACAACTTTCTCTTACCCTTTGGCAAGAGAAAGTTGTGTACTGTGCTCGTCACACCAAATTTTTTGTGTCGAGATATATTTAGTTGCTCTGTTTTTTTTAATTTAAATAAAACTTAACACATTTTTCTCATCCACACTCACACTCACACACATTAATCTTATTAAAATTATGATATGAAAATTAACATCTGAAAGAAATTTGAAATTAATTTTCAAAAATCTGGTGTGACCGGTCGCACAGTACACAACTTTCTCTTGCCCAGAGAAGTGTACTGTGCATGTAAGAGAAAAAATTTTAATCATGAAAGCCCTATTGTACAGTGAGGACCACAATTAAGTCCCCACCTGGGAGGAAGTACGCCTTAAGTATATATGGTATATAGAATTTAAAATTTGAAAAGGTAAAATAAAATCATCTGTACCAGTTTTATTTTACTCATTTCACTATAGAATATACCATATACTGTAAGGCTCTGCTCCAGGTGGGGACTTAATTGTGGCGTTCACTGTACTGTACACGTACAGTGAATGCGAAAGTGAATTTTTTTTTTAAATTTGTTTTAAGGTCTTTTTCGGCAACTAAGGGCATTTAGACCCCATCTCTATTTATTTCAAATGATTGGTGGTGAATTCAATTGAAATAAATTTTTTCGCTTGGAACGGGACTCAAAGGCAGGAGAAGCATCAAAGTGACTTACTCTCCTTAAGATTTTTACAAGTAATTATTACATTGTTTTAATAAAAAAATGATAGAATTCTTTATTAGAAAAGTTTTACAAATTTTGATTAAAAAATTTTTATATTAAAAAAAAAAAAAACTTTGGCATTCACTGTATTTACAATGCTAGAGTTTCTGAAAAAATTAATTTATTATTTAGGAAATAATTTTCAACTTTTTATTAATAAAATTGGTTAAGCTTTGGTTGTTATTAAAGTTTAATTCCCACTAGAAAAAAAAAAAATTATTTGTAAAAGATTACTGTATTATTATTATTTATTTTTTTTTAATGAATCTGGAATGATAGAATATCGATCGAATTAAAAGAGTAATAATAATGACTTTTCAAGATTCCAAACATTTGATCTCGTCAGTCGCCAATAGGTATGCCATAAAAGTTTCAAAATAATAGTTAGTATATATTATATATTAGTCGGAAAAATGCGAAATTAGTTGTGAATTGAATGCATGTGCAGAGGGTGGGCGAGCCTCACCACCGGTGGTTGTTCGTTGATTGGTGTCGTAGGCGCTGAGGAGTCTGTTGGGGTAGAAGGCACCACGACTCCCATGGCTGCTGCCACTGTCGGGAACGTGTCGATCCTCCTCTGTAGCCATTGTCGGTGAATCTCTAGTGCCGCGTCCGCGAAGCGAGACCTCGCCAAATCCTGTAGGGCATCGCCGCCGGGGGTGAAAAAAACCCAATTCACGATAGGAAAAAACAACCCAATTATTCACATTTCATCTATCTGGGTCATGGTCAATATATAAAAAAAAAAAGGATCGCATGGTCCGGGTGTAAAATTCTAAGTAATTAACTAGAAAATAATATTTTTCACTACTATCAACTAATTTTAGATAATGAAGTGTAAAAGTGATAAGTAATTAATAGTTTGCAGACTCAGTTAAAATAAGCACTTATGAAATTCAACTATAACCCGTTGAATTTATAAATTTATGGTAAAATCACACAGAGATGGTATTTTTCTTTATATTTTTTCTTATCCATGTCTTATACCTAAATTCGGTTTATTAAATAATAGAGACGACTGGGGACGTTTGTTTTGGAAAGAAAAGGGGAAAAGATAACATAACTTGGTGTAGGGGTTAGAGTGCTGGCCTTCTATACCAAGGGCCGCGGGTTCGGTTGTCAGGCAGTCCGATGAAAATGCCTGGACCCCAATATATATAAATTATTAAAAATACAGTATAGTTTAGTCTTTTAGGCCTGAGTTGCCTAAAAGACTGTGTGTATGTGTGTGTGTGAGTGTAAGCGTGAATGGGAAAAAAAAGTATGAGTTAAAAAAAAAATCAGTTTTTGAGCCTTTGAGTGCTTACATATTTCTAAAAGTATAAATAAATACAAACAGTTATTTTCAAAAAAAAAAAAAAAAAAAAAAAGAAGTTTTTTAATAGATAGGCTATAAATAAATTTAATAAGATTATAATAATTTTTCTTCCAGAATTCAGTAATTTTGTTAATAAATAGAAGAAATATATCTAAGGTTGTATTTATGAGAGTTTCACGAGGGTAAATTCACATAAATACAACCTTAGTTCAAAATGTTTCACTTGAAACCCAGACAGCAATCCTTAAATAGAAATATATCTAGTTTTTAAATTTAATAGGTCAAAAGAAGTAGGAAGAAACTTGTCCATATTAAGATAAATTAAATTATGAAAAAAATAGTCATCAATCATCCCCGATGTCAATTTAGATATAATTTTAATGCCTTCTTCTTCGGTCGGTAAATAATTTTATGTTATCCGAATTGAGTAAGTCACTTATATTTAATTTTGATTAAAAATTTAAGTAATTTTTATTCTAAATTTTCAGATACATTTATTTATTTATTTTTTTTTTTTTAATAACAGCTTCTCTGATTGTTTTATAAATGCATATTAAATATATACTCCCATACACCATTTATTTTTATTTAGGACAAGAAAAATGGCGTCGTGTAGGAGTAAACCAGGAAGTACGATGCGTTATCTCGTAATACAAATGCGGGTTGGCAAATGAATGCAGGTTATTTATTCATCAGTGCATGTATATGTTTCCTAATTAGGCCGTTGGCTGGTTAGTTGGCTAAATTAGCCAATTGGCCCGCGAACCATTTAAACTTGAGCATCCGTGAGCAACAGGATACCAAACGCTTCTTCCTCCTTAGGGAACAGAGGGGCTTTATCCCTAAAGGCTTATCTGTTTGCTTAACCGAAGATAAGCGTGCAAATTCCAAGTGTTTGGAAGCGAATTTTAATAAACGTGACGATTTATGCATAGTAAAGTCATTTATCATTTGATCGGATTTGAATGACGTCATAAGTCTTTTTAAAAATCATTAAATTTTAAGTATCAATATACTACTGTAAATCCGTTTCATGATTATGAGAAATAAAAAATTGACAGGCTTGCAAAAATCTGATAAAATTTCAAATTCCAGTTCAGTTTTTCATAAAATATACAAAAAAAACTCGGTGTTTTTAAGTAATTAATATAAAAAAATAAAATTTATTTAAAAACAAAAATAATTTGCTCTACAATTTGGGGAAAATATCAAAATCGTGATCTTAAGTTATTTACCTTAAGATCGCAAAAAAAAGAGGTATTCGCGGGAGTAGAACCCGGGTTTGTTTTAAGCTATAAACTAAGCAGACTTCAAGATTTTCAGTTGAATTACAATATTTAAAAAAATCAAAAAGAAAGTGACTTTTTGTTTTTTGGGAATCCTCGAATTTAATGATTAGTCAGGGCAGGATTCCAAATGGCTTAAATAAAATCATCGGACTGCCTGGGGTCCGAACCCGTGACTTTTGGTAAACGAGGTTAGCACGCTAAAATTTTGATATGAAATTATAAATCTCAATAATCGAGCTATCCTGCAATGACGTTACGATTCTCACTGTTGAGTAATAATATGAGACCATTATAAAGCAATTAATAAATTCACAAATAGAAATGACATTAACCTTCTTTTTTAATGTTTTTGAATTGTATTATTATTTTTAAAGGATATTACATCACATTTAACAAGCTCTATATATTTAAATTAAGTACAATTAAAGTTGCTAATTTACATGCAAATTTCTTTCATATTGTCATTTCCAGAGAGATTCAATTAATAATTCTCTCTTTCTATGGTATTTGTATTTATATTTAAATTGTTGAATAAAAAAGGTGTCTCAGATGCCGAAAAGGCCTTTTATTTAATTAGATCAAACCAGAAACTCAGTTCCAGGTTTTAATTATTTACTAAATAAAATAAAACGAAAAATTGATTTAAATAAGTTATTTAGATTAATATCAATGTTACCTAGAAAGAAATATAAATTTTTTTTTTAAATTAAATTTTAGCAAAATAAAAATATTTAGAATAAAGAATTCTACTTTTTATTATCTAATTTGTGCCCGTTAGTTTATGTGCTAGGTAGGTACATCAGTTTATTTCTTTTTTAGTATTTTTATTATGTCAGGTGATAATAAAGATTGTCAAAAGCTCTTTAAACGTTTTTATTGTTTCCTGTTAAAATTGATATCATCCAGAGTTTAATGTCTGCCCTTTCACCGTACGGATTATAGTAATTTCAATTTTAAGATTAGAAAGTGTTTAAAAACGAACCCGTATCTCATTCTATGATTTCTTCTTTATAATTAATTTTATAAACAATTTATAAAAAGAAATTTCTATTATCTCGTACTCGAAAGTTTTTAATACAATTAAGTATTTAATATAGTAAATTTCCTAATTCATGTCCTGTCCAACTTCTAATCTATATAATCAAAAGTAAGTAAGCAATTGGTTTGCTATGCGAATTAATTACTCTAATAATATAGAGTTATAGCTATTAGAAGCTAAATTTGGTGAAAATATTCTTTAGAAATCAAAAATAGTAAAACCCATTCGAAAGAGCAGGTATATTTACCATATGTAAATAAATGAATTAGAATTTTCATTTGATTTTAAAAATTAATAATTTGCATCCCCTATTCAATAAATATAGGCAGGCATATTAGAGTAAATATCACACTTTCGACTATATCAGAAAGGACTAGAAATAGGTAAATAAAAAGTGTAGATATATTCTAGTATTAAGTCTTAAGTCGCTCCCGCGGGGGCCCCGGGGCTTGGAGTAGTTGGTAGCGTGCCTACCTTCTATACCAAACGTCGCGGGTTCGGATCCCAGGCAGTCCGATTATTTTATTTAAGTCATTTGGATACCAAATGGCTTAAATAGAAATGCCTGGACCCCCAATAGATATATTTAAGCATACGAGTATCGTTAAAAGTTTTAAATGGCCTAAGATGCAGAAAAGACCGTGTGAATGAGAAAAAGAGTGTGAATGTTTTTTAAAAATAAAAAAAAGTCATAAGTCCCTCTTATCTAGGCCATTTTCAGAGCCGGTTGGCAAGAATGAATAAAATTTCTATATCAGGAACACACGGAACGCTCAAGTGGACAACGAAGTTTCTGAAGGTGGCCTAAATAAGGGATCGAAACGTTATATATTTGGCTGCTAAAAATCCTGAATTGTTTTTTTTTTTTTAACTTTGCATCAAATTAACCAAAACTATGACATTCATAAATGGAAATTTTAATATAAGTGTGGTTTCACAGGATTGATAGAAAAATGTAAATTTCTAGCTCAATATATTTCGGGTTATCTTCAGGAGTAAAAATCTAAATGTTTCTATCATTCAAAACCCTGTGGAAACCTCACATACTGCATATTAAAATTTTTATTTACAAATATGTTTCACACAAAACACAGTACTTTCCCTCCAAACTATAAGTTATTCAAGTTGATAACATTAATTATTGAACTGAACTTAGAGAAATATATAGTCAAAGAGAATGGAAGTAGGGGTACAAGAAATGGAAAAGCAGAAGAGAAAATGCTCTTGGATTAAAAAAAAAATTCCTTGCCTCTATATGAATAAAAGTGAATTTAAAATACTGGGAGAGATTTGAGATAAAAAAAAAAATTTATTTTGTGAAAATCTTTTTTAATTACGCATTTATAATGAGATTATCAAGTAGAGATCGCAAATTAGCTTTTATTACATTTAACAAATTTCCAAATGTTTGAAATAGATTTCTTTTACTAAATTGTTTTTCAGAGTTAAATTTTTTGTTTTGATTTTTTTTTTTTTTTGGGATTTAATGTAATTTAGACACAGTCTCCATTTATTTCAATCGATTGGTAGCCAATTCACAATTGAAAATTATTTGAAATTGAAATTAATTTTAAAAATCATCCATTTTAACAGTTTGTTGTGTACCTGACTACTAATCATTTGAAATAAATAGAGAAAGGGAAAAAGTATTTTATATAAATTTTATTATTAATTGGTCATTTGGAATTAAGGCGTAAAACATTTTCATATCCTTGGTGGTCAAATTTTGTACGCTTTTCTCTCCTCCCCATCCCAAACGCACCCAAATGACGCCAATGGTATTTAATGAGATCACAATTTATATTTATAATTGCTTTTTTGGTGATACTAATGCTAATTATATTCAAGAAACTAAAAACTAATTTCCTAACTCTTTTCAATAATGAGAATTTAAATTTATTATCATAAATAGGAAATATTAATAATAAAAATTAAAGTTTGAACTTTTTATTCTATAATTTGACTGCATGGAGAGCTTAACCCATTTATCTTCCGTATTTAATCTCTTTAATTCAAATAAATTTCTAAAAGAGATCGTTTTTTTTATTAAAGAGAGTTAATGAGAATAAGAAGCTAAATTATGAATAGGATATAAACTCATAAAGATAATTTATGCATCTTTTACAAGAAACAAATGTAATTTTGGAGAGAAATAAAGTACAACTTATTTAATAGAGATATTCGAAATGAACAAATGGGCTGTCCGAATTGGAATATGCATATGACCTCTGGAAGATATAATATTACAGTCAACGAAAAATAATATTTTTGTTGTTGGAAAGTTTATTAAAAACTTGAAATGGAGCCTGCCTTTGACATATCGTTTTATAAAGAGAGTTAGAAGAGATTATATTATATATCACAGAGCTATTGAAATCGAATCATGAGGAAACAAACAAAACTGTCATAGCACTTTTTTAAATCGATCCGCATCAAGAAGATTCCAATTCTATTTTGGTAAATTATTTCATTTTCTAGGAGTTGAATTTGGAATTGTAACATTGTCAAACAAAATAATATGAAGATTTCTTTAATTGAATAGAAATGCTTTAATTCTGAATTAGGTACGAGGTGAGTTAAATCAGAAATATCAAAAAGATTGATATATTAGTTTTTATTTGTTGGAAAAAAAAAAAAATTTAGCTGACTCAAAACATTAAAGAATTTTTTGGTACAGTAGAGTCTTGCTAATCCGGACTTCGATACTCCGGCTAATCCGGCGTGTTAAAAAGTCACTTCTTTGGAATATCGCAGCAAAAAAAGGGGTAATTTAAGAAAATAAATTATCATTACAGATTTATTTAAGAGATAAATATGTACGCATTATACGGTATAGTATTAAACCCATAAATTTTAAATTGTGACTATGCTCAGTAGGGGCAATATTAAGTCCCACCCATGCATTTTCTTCTTGTGATTATTTCATTGTTTTTATAAAAGAAAATGAAAATCTTTATTGGAAATTTTCTACTTTTGAATCCATAAAGTTTCCATTAAAAAATATATAATATTTGTTTAAAAACAATGAAATAATCACAAGTAGAAAAAGCATGGGTGGGACTTAATATTGTCCCTCACTGTACATTATTTAATACATTAATATTTTATGGGAACTTTGTATTATATAGGCCTATATGCGTAACATTAAAAAATAATTATACAGGCCTACATATATGGACCGTTTATTTTGAAAGTGGTGTAAGTCCATTTTCTATTGTTTCGAGAAAATGAAAGGTTAACATATTTGTTTGTTAAAAAATCTATGAACCGACCAATTTTCAAATGAACAAAAAATGGGAATTTTTTAAGAAATTTACCACATTCTAGTTATACATAGAAAATTTACATTATTTTAATCATAAATTATGTGAAATCTCATTTTTAAAAAAAAAAAATGGACTTACACCACTTTCAAAATAAACTGTCCATATTATTAATACAATATATGGCATTTTCAGAATCCGGCATAGGGCTCCCGTTTAGGCCGGATTGGCAAGACTGCTGTATTTAGTAAATTACTCCTCCGTGAAAAAGCCTATTTTCCATCAAAATATTTAAATTCGTCTATCAGGTACGTTGAGTTATAGTGGGCTACATGCCATGATAAGCTTATCCAAAGAAAAAAAAAAGAAAATCTATTGCAAATATATATTTTAAAATTGTAGAAACAATTGAATGAAATTCTAGGTAAAAAATACTACAACCAAATATTCCTTAAAATAAAAAAAATTCTTTGTAAGTATTGTATATATTTTGTTAGGGTTTTTACAATTCAATCAATTTATTGCATTTTATCAAACACAGCATCTAATATTAAATTAAATAAACTTTTTTTGAATCCATCTAAAATGATTATTCCCGCCTGAATCTAAAAATCAAATTTAAGATTCCGAAGAATTTTACCCAGCCCAAGCCATCGCAGTTTTAGAAATAACTGTATTATATTGACCGGAAGAAATTTTTTTTTACTAATGATTAGTAAGCTTACCTAATATCATTTTGGAAAATAAACTCTTCAAAATGTATAGTAATTAAAGAAAAGGAGAATTTAATTGACAGCAAAAATCTTGAGTAATTGTGACAATTAATCTATGACATCAGGGCATCAGCCGAATTAAGTGAGGATAAAAAGATGAAAAATGTGGAAATAGTGAGAGAGGATAATTAAGGATTATTAAGGAAATAATTAAAGGCTTCTTCCAAGTAATAAACTATAAACTTTATAGTTTGGAATATTGTGAGCTAAGTAGATGCCAATTATGTTCAGTCAACACAAACATTTCGAAAAAAAAATAGGGAAATGAAATCAGCAGATTAGTTTTACTAATATTATTTTACTTTCTCTCATTGATTTAGGTTTTTAAAAAAAATCAGTAGGTGGATATTTATTAAAGTAATAATTTAAATATTTAAATAAATATAAATGAATTATTTCTATGTGAGGGGAAATTGAATAAAAAGTGTGTTGTCTATTTACAATGCTCGTAACGCACATACAATCCACAGAGAACTCCACCTTGTTGAGATATTCAACCTTGACACATTTTATCTGATGCCTCCTACGCATCATTTATTACCTCTCGGGCTCATATTAATTAATTTAAACAAATCGAAAATCGATAATCAATTAAAATAACCTTTTTATTTTAATAAAATACATTCTTTGGCTAAAGGAAATGTATCTTAAATTAATTAGATATTATCTTGATAAATAAAAATGTTAATGAATGTTTTTATTATGTGTTTGATGAAGCATTTTGTTCCAAAGGTAATTTAAACAAAGGTAAGACATTCTTTAGGAATTAATTCCAGCCTTAGCTTAGAATGAGTAAAGGTACTCAATGGGCTTCGATAAATACCTAAAGCCCTCTTTAAATTTTTAAAAGTCAAAAAATTGACAAACAAAAATTGTTTTCTAAATAATAAATTTGTGTATTATATAGGTGTGGCCAAACTTAGATCCTTTAAGGGCGACTTATTCCGTACAATATATTTATTCTGCGGGCGACTAATTTTAGGATTTTTCAGAATTAAGATATAAAATAAATTATCTAATTAAGATTTTCAAACATTAATTTAAGTAAAAGCAAATTGTTCAACTTTAGCTTCGCGGGCTACTTTAAAAACCTTTGCGGTCGATGTTTTGGCTAGGGGTGTTCGATTATGGAAAAAAGTAATCGATTATACATTTCATGTCCCATTTATTCCTCTTGCGAAATTTTTATAGTATACGAATCTCATCCCATGAAAAATAATCGATATATACCCCGATTATAACCCCGCCCCCAATAATCGATTATGGAAAATAATCGATCATTTTGCACAGCCCTAGTTTTGGCCACTCCTGGCCTATAGGGTTTATTATTTTGCTGAAATTAATAATTTAGAAGAAATAGGACATTTGTTTAATTTTAATTAATTAATTTGCCTCGAACTTGGTGTAGGCGTTAGCTAACCTTCTATATCGAGGGTGGCGGAATCGGACCCAAGACAGTCCGATGATTTTATTTAAGCCATTTGGATACCAAATGTGTGAATGTGAGTGAGAAAAAAAGTGTGAGTGTTTAAAAAAAAAATTTTAATTTCCTATTTTAAAATCTTCGAGTTTTAAAGCAAAAAAAAAAAAAAAAAAAATATAGACCTATATATCTTTTCCAATGATCCCATTTTTTTAATTTCCAGGTTATATTTTTGGAATGCCTTTAGAATATTATGTATTAAGGAGAGGAATAATTAATTTAAGAAAAAAATTTCAACACTAGCGCAGAGAGTCAGTCAAACAGCAAAAATCTGAAGATGGCCAAATAAATTCAGGCCGAAACGGCTTATTCTGGGAGTTTTATTGAACCTAAAGCATTCCAATTTAGGTGATATCTCCATCCCTCTATAATCACATAACATCTACAACTTTAAGCAATTAAAATGTATGATCTCATATTCCTCCTAAAATTGTTTGATAAAATAACAATATAGGAAACGACGCAAAAAATCTGGTGTGACAGTACATCACACTACATTCGTATGCGGTAAAAGAAAGTTGTGTGATGTGCAGTCAGTCATGCCAGTTTTTTTTTTTTTTTTTAGTATAAATAAAGAATTATGTTTGTATTTCTTATATAACTAATGATAAAGGCGTGAGTTCATATCTAAATTAAGTATTTCTCTTAAAACGTAAAAACAGTATTCATAATTAAATGCTGTTTATGTAAATGTATTATTTTAAAATTATAATAAATAATTATTATTTATTTTAAAGATTTCGAATTAAAAGAAGACTTTTCTAATTTAAATTGATTTCATTTATGAGTTGGAATTTTTATGGTTAATCCACCTACTCAATGTATCGAAGATTTCGAAAGTTGTTTTAAACTAGCTGGACTAAAAGTTCACATTCATAATAAACTCCTTGAAAAAAATTAAATTAATAAATTCCCTAGAATGGAAACTATTATTCAAGGTATGTTAATGGATCACATTTTTTTTTTCAACTCAAAAATATTTTTAATATATCTTTGAAACTTATAGTTCCCCTCCCCCAATTTCTTGATTTTCACATAGAAATGAAAATATTACTTGAAAATTTTTAAAAGTGTGGCTGTTTATCTATTATATGGTGGAAATTGAATGAAAGCTAGGGCGACGTTTCGTCCTTCTGTGATTTGCATTCGACACCACGGGGTGAGCACGGCTGTATGGGGAAAATGTTTACATGTTTTTTTAGTTAGGGGATCACTGGCTAGATGGCGATACTAGCCTGTTTTCCTAGAAAAGATATGTTACGCTGCCAGTGACTTGAAAATCTGGATATAAATGAATTAACTTTTTATAAACTAATTTTAATTATAAATTTGTTACAATTTATAAATGACCTTTTGTTTAAAAAAATTTAATAGTACTGCGTGTCAATTAAGTAGCTTAAAAAAGTTTCGAAATATTACGAATCAGTATCAAGACATTTGTAATGCAATAAGCTCGAGTTCAAATCTCTTGATCCCCCCCCCCCGCGTACTGTTATTTGGGGGATCTGCTGGTAGATGACCTTAAACATATAAACAATTTTTAACCTAGAGCAGTCTTGATTGTGTTTAATCTGTGTTCGAAAAGCAGGCAATCAAATAAAGAATCAAGTAAACTATAATTTTATCTGAATTAATCCCTGGATACCATGCAATTTTCACCACTTAATAATCCACTTTTTTAATAAAATATAACAAAGTGTAAAAATATTAGATTGGTTATGAACATGAAAAGTTGTTTCAATTAATAAATTAAAATATTTAAATAGGTATTTTCGAGATTAAAGGTATATATAATTTAAATATAGACGAAAATAATCAAATCGCATTTAAACTGCATGCCTCCTCTAACAATGTCAAATTTTGTAAAATTACAATACAGATTTGTAAAAATAAATGGCACATTAAAAAAAGTTTATTGAAACAAAACAAAAAATAGCAACCGTTTTATAAAACAAAAAGAAACCTTATTTTAATGATAATGAGGAAATATTTTTCTTAAGATAAGAAATTTGGAATGAGTTTGTTCACTGGTGGGACAGACATTAAAAAAAAATAAATAAATAAAAGGCCAGAGAAGTTTAATTGGGCTAAGAGAGGGTGTCCTTGTGGATTCATGGTCCCAGGTGGGCGCATGTCCCACCCACGGGGTTCCCCAGATACTGTCATCTGTCAGCTTAGGGCCGCAAGGGCCCTAAGGGACATCCCAATTGTCAAGGCGCGGCTCAGATTAGATAACCAGCGACAGGGATTTATATTCTAATACAAATTTAACATAAATTATTTTCAAATAAAAAAAATTATAATAGAGGACAAGAATTTTTATTCTAATCTAGCTAAACATCTAATGGGAGGGAGGAAATAAAAACCCTAACTGATATTTTATTGATAGTAGGGCCTACTTGTGACCTCCCTGTAACTTGATTCATCAAAGGGAGATTTTTTTTTATTCATGAATAAATACAAACATGAAAATTAGATCTATTATGATTTTCAGATGAAAACGTCTAAATGTTGGTTTATCCAAGGGGATTTATTATAGTACAAACAGTCGAAGGTATTCAACTTGAAAAAGAAATTATTTTTCAAAAGATAAGGTAATTGGATTAAAATAATAATTAAATAAATAATAATTAATTCTTGTTCTTTGCCTTCAATTAATTACACAGAATTGAGAAAGAACTATCCTGCCAATGTTCAAAAAAGTGATTATTGTTTTATTTTTATAACGTCATGACGAAGACCGAATAAATTTTATTTATTTTATATTTTTTTCCTACATTATCTTAAGGTGCACGTCTCGAAAAGCCTTTAGAAGACGATTGACTACCGAGTTACTCGAGGCGGCAAAATATGGCGTTAGTTTTTCCCATAGTAATACAAGGGATTTGTTCCATTTCATTTGAAAGATTCCAGCTAATTAATTAAGGGTTACCCCCTATATATAATTATTAAAAATTTTTTGGAATGTTTTATGGCTAAATGGGGAAAGAGAGGGGGGGGGGGGGGGGGGGGGGGGGAGAAGGGGGGGGGGTTGAAAAAAAAAAAAAAAAAAAAAATTAAGGGTTAAAAAATTAATTATTTTTTAACACAATGTTTACTAATTTAATTATCTATAAGATGTAGAGCGAATTTTTTTAAAATATCTTTTATTTAATGCGATTAATCTAAAAAAAAAAAATTATTTTTTCGAAAATCAAAAAAAAAAGGGCTTCTATAAGTTGTAGATATTTTAAATAGCTTTAATTTAAAAAAATTTGAGGTCGATAGCTTCAAAATTGTGGCCGCTGGAAATTTCCAAAATTAGCACCCCGAGACGCGCACCTTAATTAAATAATATATCCTTTAATTTAACCTGATAATTGTGAGCCTATATGAGGTGGAACACTTATTATTGTAAATAAGTAGGATCTTATTTAACTTTATTAAAACAAAAATATAATCAAATCTAATAAATCTAATACTGATGGCCGAAAACGAAAAACAGTAAACTAGCTCCTACTCCTATTGAAATTTTAAAAATACAATAAAAACATTGTTTGGAAATACAGACAACTTAATAAAAAAAATTTTGTTTAATAGCAAATATTGGAGAAACCCTAACTACAAATTTAGAATGTCAATAAGAAACCTTCAACGCAATGTTTATTCAAAATGGATGAGATCAAGTGAAGATGTAAAAAAAAATTTAGGTCATGTTTAAATTCAAATATTGCAAAAAATATGGTATGACTTACCGCACATCATACAACCTTCTCTTATCTTCGGTGATCGAAAGTTGTGTGATGTGCTGTCATACAAGATTTCTCATGTCATATATAGGTCTATTGTCTGGTTTGAAAAAGATATTTCTCACACAGATGAGGTGCAATTTGGGCTGCCTAACTACCGGACTCAAAACTATTGCAATAGATGGGACATATTTTAGGGGATCCACATTTTTGGTCACAGTGGGTAAAAATGTGTATAACCATTAAAATATCAACATCGAATTCTCGATATCACCGCAATACTATTTATATATTACATACATAGGTAAAAGAAAGTGAAAATGTAAATAATATATCCATTTACTTACTACTTAATAAATAAACAAAAATTTAAATTATTATATAAACCTCCGAACAGAATTGGTCAAAATTAAAATAATAATAAAAAAATAAATAAAAAAAGTGAAAAGTAAAATAAACTATAATATATGGTTGTTGGAATGAATTAGGGATTTGCTAATTCACGCGAACAAAGTCTAAAAGTCAACTTGAATCAGAATTAACTTGGTTAAAAATGTAGAAAAAAAAAATGTATTCTTAATTAATTCGATGTGGAATTTATTTATCTCTATGAGTTATTTTTTATGGGTCATCCTCAAAACTATGTTAATAATATTATGTAATTAATTTAACTCATATATTTAAATAGAAATAAGTAGTTCGGCACTTAAAAGGAAATTTATATAGAAGTTATCTGATCAGCTATTTAACTCATGTTCATTAGTTTTTTTTTTTTTTGTCATCTGATATTTTCTTTTTTTGTATGTTATTGAAAAATGGTTTTGAATAGTATATTAATTTTTTTTTTTTTGTAAATATCTTCTTAAAAAAATATATTTGCAAATTAAATATTAATGACTCTAATCGGTAATTATCTTATGATGAAATACAATTTTTTTTGTTGGTTTAGAATAAAGTCTAATCGCTAATTGTATTAATCAAATTGAATTTTATAAATATTTAGTATAAATTGAATGGTTCGAAAAATTACCGATAAAGATATTATGATTGTTGGCTACTTTCAGGGATTTAAAGGTCTTTTTCGCCATCTGAGGCCATTAAATTTATAATTTTAATTAATTAATAGAACCCGTTTCTATTTAATTCAATTAATTCATGGTCAATTCAAATGAAGAACCCTCGATCTCTAGCACCAAATGCTTTAACTCGGAGCCACATGTCAAGGACAACACAAAAAGATTTGAAATTAAAATTGCTATATGCCTTCCCCTTTCTTTTCGATTTAATTATGCCCTGATTCGAGCTTTATAAATATAATTTTTTTTTTTTTAATGTAAAACATCAATTCTGATATAAATTACATGACTGTGTTTCAATGTCAAAAAGAAATATAAAAAACGAATAATAGAAATAATTAATTTACATAAATATAGTTATTATAAAAATTATAAATTTAATTAAGAAGCGTGTGAATGAAAGCCGGTCGCAATTTAAGAAGAAAGCAAAAGGTGACGAAAAGTTATGTCTAGAAAATTATAGGCTACTAAAAAAAATGAAACGCACAAAAAATTATTAATATTTAATAGTGGCAGATTTTGAATTTGAAGGACAATTCTTAAAGCATATCAAATGTAAAATTTGAATGAATTATTTATTTATATGAAGAATAAATGGTTATCAACTTTTGAATTTATGTTTAAAAAATTTCTTTGAAATAAATACTGTTTTTGTTAGGCTAAATGCAAATGTACTGGGTTCAAATTAATTGACGGTTATTTTGAGATTTATCTCTCATATTTTATTCTATTGGTGTGAAATCAAAATTTCTTAGATTTTTTTTTTTTAAGTCTCTTTCGGTAGCTATTTAGACCTCGTCTCTATTTATTTCATTTGGATTGGTAGCCAATCCAATTGAAATATATTGTCCTCGCATGAGACGGGATGAATTTGAATGAACGCGACCCTTGGCACAAATGACCAACAAGCTACCCACTACACCAAGGCCCGAGGGCTTGTTAGAATTTAAACTAAAAAATTTAAAATTCCCTCTCCCCACCTCTAGCTCGTGGCCGAGAGGCTAGAAGTATTGACAAATGTCAATATTGATAAAAGGCTTAAAGCCAAGGGGCGCGGGATCGGATCCCAAGCAGTCAGATGAATATTTTTTTAAATTATTTAGATACCAAATGTTATAAATGTGTCTGGACCCCTTAAATTGTATCTAAATAATGTATATCGTTAGTTTTTAAAATTGTGATTAAACATATTATGACGATAGGTAGTACAAAATAAACTAATACTATATCTTTTATATAAAACAAAACAACATAGGTAATGGTTTAAATGCTCAATGAGCAAAACCAATAAAAAAAAAGTTTATATGGCCTAAGATTCCGAAAAGACTATTAAAATAAATAAATAAAAATTGCCAAAAATAAATTAAAAAAAAAAAAAATAATAATAAATAAATAAAAATTAACGAAAAATAGAATGTTTTTTTTTTATTATATTAAGAAATTTTTCCCAAGTCAACTTCCATATCTTTGCAAAAAAAAAAAATATATATATTTGGTTAGCTGTCAAAAATCAGACATTGTCGGTTAATATTTTTTTTTCTCTCTTTAGATGAAATGTGAATAATTTTCGTTGGGAACATCTTTACTTAAATAACAAATGACAAAGTGTCCTTTTAAGTCAAGAGTAAAGAACACTTATGCACTTGTCACGTGTTATGCAACGGTGGTCACGGAAGTCCCGTACCTTGTCCAGTGCGGTATACACCGGCTTGGGTTTGGCCTCAGCCGAGAACACCATACTAAAGAGAAGATGTCAGTTCAAGTTCACCATCAGTTCTACACATGTCATGACACTCATATAGTTATTCACTTCGATCAGTCGATCTTTTCAGCTCGCGAGACGCACTTGCACTGAAAGCCTCCTTTTCACTCCGCCTTGGTTTCGCCTTCAGCGGGCGACGTTGCCAAGCCTCCCACTCCCACCACTACTTCCATCTATGTACTGGCTGATTTTTTTTTTGTTTACGTTTTTTTTTTTTTTAATCATGCCTAAAACGGTGCTTGTTCCATTGACATGTAGGTAAAAATTGGTACTTAGAGAGAGAAAATAATAGGCCTAAAAGAATTACCTAGTTATATTAAAGCAATTTCCTTTTTGAAAAAATAGAGACAAGAGTTCATAGACATGCATAAATACTTAGGTATAATTTAGTTAAGTCCAGTCATAAGACAATTCATAATCAAACGAATCCAAATTAAGGAGAATTTCGCACTTCCTCAACACTTATACCGTGTTGTGGGCGTATATATCCCTGTGTGTCCCTAATGTTTACTATGCAGACCTGCTGAGGGCGTGTGGATCGCTTTGATCATTTTTAATCATTTGTACTTGGGAGATTATAAATATTAATGTGTCATCATCACTAACCTCTGGACCACGGTAGGGAGGGGGGACAAACAATATTTTAACCTCAACCCTGTATTGGGGTGAGAATAATGGTAAATGTATAGAAAGTGAGAGAGAGAGGTAATAAAAGTCACAAGAAAATCAATCAACAGGTGGTTTTATTAATGCAATATATAGCCACACTCGTCTCTTTCTCTATATAAAAATGTCCAATTTAATTAAATTCGACAAGGAAAAAAATTCGAAACTTTGTTTTTTCATTTTAAAAATTTCCTTGATAAAGTACGTGGCCAGGAGGGAAAATTAGGTATAATGGGGTTACAGCGAAGGAATATAGTGAAGAGTTCTTTTGTATAAATAATATTTTTGTAGCCCTCGGGGCTTGGAGTAGTTGGTAGCGTGCATGCCTTCTATACCGAACGTCGCGGGTTCGGACCCCAGGCAGTCCGATGATTTTATTTAAGGCATTTGGATACCAAATGACTTAAATAAAAATGCCTGGACCCCCAATTGATATATTAAACATACTGAGTATCGTTAAAAATTTTAAATGGCCTAAGTTGCCGAAAAGACTGAATGTGTGAGTGAATGTGAGAGTAACTGGGACAAATTGTGAGTGTTAAAAAAAAAAAAAAATCTCCAATGTTTCTCTTAAATTTTACTTTCATTATAATTCTGCACGTAAAATTTTGGAAATCTGATAAACAAATTAGGCATAATTTTATTTTTTCCGGATTAAATGTTAATCCGCAACAATTATCTTAATCGTACAAAGCACCTAAATATTAAAATTTTATAATCAATTTATTTTGATAATTTTTATCTTATCAAATATCATGAATACTTGAAAACAAAGATTAGGCCTATTTAAATAAAAAATACAAAATTTTCCTTATGAACCATTTGGTTAGAATTGCTATGGTGAATCTCGATAAGATAAAAGATGTTAAAGAAATTAAAATTTATTTCAGACAATTTTGACTTTCTCTTACATATATAGTGAGAAAGTATTGGATTCATGTCAAAAATTCGATGTCGAGATCACGTTCTGAGGCTCCCTGGGTCCAAAATTTATATCGAGATTTTGATTTTTAATTTCATTAAAATCTGATAAGAAAGAAACTAAGAAGTGAAATCCACCTACCCTCCCGTCCCCATCAACGAGGTTTAAATTAAATCTAAATTTTTTATTGTTAATGTCACTGTGGAGCTATATTTTAAATTTCATTAAGATTGAATATGAAACAAATGAATTATATAGACTATAGGCCTATCATAAATGCATACAAGCACCCTCATCTCTTTATTTACTGTAGTATATAGTAATCGAATATATACAAGGAAAGCCCCCTCTAACTGGAAAAAAAAATTACTGGCTCCACTGTTATAAAGTATCAAAAAAGAAAAAAATATACTAAAATGCTAAAAGATATATATATATATATATATATATATATATATATATATATATATTGCCTATGCTTTCAAATAAATAATAACAATAATATAAAATAAAAACTGAATTGAATCCAGTTCGAATTTACAATGAAAATGAGTGTCTTGTTTAATATATTCCTATTTTTCAAAGGCATTTAATTAAAATATTTGGGTATATATGGAATAGAAGGGTCCTTATTATGCATTGAATAGGTAGGTTTTACTTGTCTGTACAGGTTTTTTCCGGGCATGATATTTCACTATGAAAGATTAATATATAAATAAAGTAAATAATTCTCTCAAGGAGAGAAATTTATTTTGGTAAAAGCAACGAGAAAATAGTAAAATTTGTTTGGATGAGGAAGACAATTTTGAGAGGAGAGATGGTAGATGAAACAAGAGACAGGGAGAGAGGAGAATTCATGAGATAATAATACGAAATAATATGGAATAAAATTATTCAATTGAGTAAACGATTAAAAAATTCTGGGTCTTATTTATGTATTAATAAGCTATATTCTTTGTGAAAAAATAAACTTTAGCTTGGCTGATCACTTGTATATTAAGAAAATGATTTTATCTAAATATATAAAATATTAATAATAAATTATATTTCAGTTTGCTCATTTATCATATTTTAATTAAATTTTATCAACAAAATAAAAATAAAATGTAAAATACCTCTAGAAGTAACGAGAAAGGCTAAGAGAACAGAACCGTGCCCAGAGGAGCCCGCCATATTGTTTGATTGCACAGGGAAAAACAACACTGATCACATGTTAACACTATGAAAGCCTCAGGGGCAACTGGCGCTTCGCGTCTCCTTATTAAGTGAATAGGGCTCCAGGAGAGAGAGCTAGGCAAAGTTCTTTTTTGATTGGACAAGAAGATGGAATATCAGATGGTGATCGAGTCTACGAATTTGGAAAAGCTGGAGTGGGGGTGATGACGTCAAATCAAAATTCATCCCCACCCCTAGACGTTCCCGGGCATAATACCGAAGCGATTATTGGAAAATTACCCAAATAGCATCGTTGTTGGCATGTGGAGTGGGCGCGTCAGGATAATCAAAGAGTACTATAGAATTAAAATGAATATTATATAAAATTATATTAGACCTTTAATAAATATTATTAATTTACTTTTTGAATGTTTTAAATAAAAGGAATAATTTATTTAGATAGAAAAAAACTCTTTCTTTTCATAAATACTGTACGTAGACTATTATTAATTCAGTAAATACGTGATCGCATTTTAAATGTATAAGCAATGAGTATCTTAATTATGAATTAATTCCTCCTTGTTAAATATATTATATCTATAAAATAAGTTTATAAGACGAAACAAAAAAATCTGGTGTGACAAGCACAGAACACAACTTTAAATACTGAAGGTAATAGAAAGTTATTTGATGCGCGACCAGTCACAGTAGATTTTTTAAAACATTTTAATGAGAAAATTCTTTCTCATTTAAATGACGTCAATAATTAAATTTTTTCATTGATTATTATAAAAAATGCGCATAAATATTCAAAATAATGGCATTGTCTATTTTTTTTGTTTGACCCGTGATGGGCGGACGAAAATAGATTCCAAGACACTAAAATTAATTTGATAACAAAAAAGCCTCTAAAGAAAAAAAAAAAAAAAAAACGAAGCCAAGAAATTACAAGTTCGGTGAAAACTTTAATGAACATATCCTTAAATTCACATTAGTCATCCTGCAAGTCGTTAACAGTTGAATAACTTATAATTTCAATTTAACAAAACGAAAAAGCTTATTAATTATAATCTATAAAAAAAATATATATTATTATATACAAATTAATTGGTACTTTTTCTTCGCTAGATATTAGATTATTATAAAAAATAACCCGAGAATGTGCCAACCCGGGGGGTTTATCTTCAATTTATTATTTATTGTTACTATCAAAAACTTTTACTTCATGACCTCCAAGGAATAATAAAAAATAATAATAGTATTTTTAGATCCGTTTTAGTACAATTATGGTTGAGTGATTTTGAAAATTATTCTTGTTATTGAAAAATTAATATTTAAATTATAATAGATATAGAATAAATTATCATGAAAAGTTAAACTAAGCAAATTTTAAAGTTTTTCGTGACCATAAACAGATTATGACATGAACAGATAATATCTAAGATCTGTACATTCTGAGGGTTAGATTAGATCAAATTTAACATAATGAGTCTTATATTCTTAATTTTCCTTGTGCGTCATCGTTAATTTTATGCTCCTTTTTCAGGTAATGTGTCTAATAATTATAAGTTAGAAAAAAATCATGAACATATAGAAGTGAAAAGAACTTTTATTTAAGTTGACTCTATTTTAATTTTGTTATCATAAATAAGGTAACCCAACAAAAAAAAATTGGCTTCTATAAATTCAATTTTTTTCCTGTGTATTTATTTAAGCTGGCTGGTGTAGCGGGCTAGGGTGTCGGATTTTACAAAGAAGATCCGTGTTCAAATTCTGGGTTTGAGAGATTTTTTCATTAAATAAAAATATTTATTTAATATAAACAAATCCTCAAACTGGATTGGAATATTGGGTCTCATCACATTAGCCCACAGGCAACTCTACGAGGAGCGGGAGTTGCTGTGACATCCCGTCCTGTGGAAGGGACGTAAAGAAGGTTTACCTCTCAGTGATGCATTTTTCGAAAGGAGTAGGCTACACCCCGGTGCTGAGCGAATCCCTACTCAAACTTAGGACCTCCTCCTTAGCATAGAAGAAGGTTAGATGAAAGGAACCGGGTGGAACCAGAAATAAGGATTAGTTCACTAGCTAGAGACGAAAACAGGAGGAGGAGTTAGAGATAGGAAATGATGTAACTTCACGGGGTGCCGGTAGATGGCTACGGCCAGAGGCCGGTTGGGTTTGAGGTGTAGCACCTCGGGTAAATAAACGGGGATCCCGATAGGAATTTCAAGTAATAATAATAATAATATAATTTTCGTAGGCTATATATTTTGGGATGAATTTTTTCAGAAGTAAAACTACAGTATATCGTTAATGGAAAGGCGGCGAAGTGTCAGACAACTGACCGAAAGTCCATTAAAAGAGATAGAAAGGATCGAGGATAGTTGATCTGCCTGGGCCATCATCATTATCTCGAATACTGTGGATATTGAGAAGAAGAACCTGTTAGCGATCAACAGAGACATTGCGGATCTTATATAAACGCAATTTGTATTCTAGGCCTCGAGGGATTTAGGTCGGAAACTAGGTTGTTATATCTAATCGAAAGAAAATTGAGTGTAATTCTTAGAGTTTAGCCCTATTTAAAAAAAATGATGAGCAAGCGTGATAAAACCGTCCAATGATCGCTATATTGTCACATCCGTCGAAATTTTCTTCCTGGCTGCTACTATTGGTCATTATAGGTCTTCGGACCTTATGCACCCATTCCAAAACAAAAAAAAAAAAAAAAAAAAAAAAAAAATGAGATAGAAAAGTGGAAGTGAAATAGGATATAAAAGAAATAAATTGCTTGATGGGAAAAACCACAGATTAGGAAATCGATAATAAAAATCATTTGGCTATATTATAAATTATATTTAAAAAAAAGGAGAGGGTCCCTAATCAGTATTTATTGCCTTATAATTTTTATTTTGCAAAATAATTTGGTCTCAATCTTATTAGAGACCATAGTGAAAAGAAAAGGATTATTCTGAGAACAAATAATGGACAGAGAGAGAATAACAAAATCCCAGATAATTATTCGCAGTTCAGAAATAAACAAGTTCAATCAAGCATATCAAATTACCAAAAAACAAATAAATAAAGGCCTCAAATGCCGAGAAAAAGTTTACAAAATGGAAATTTTGGGAGAAAAGAAAAAAAAAATTGGCAAACAACTATTCAGTCAGTCACAAGGTAAGGTTGTTTTCTTCACGGGCAGAAAATTCTCAAATTGAATTTGGATAATAATTTTATTTAATATTTTTGCACTTGCCATTTTGGCCTAACACTTGATTCCAGATTTTTTTGATGCCATATATTTCATAGTATCTTCAATATATAAGTAAAATGAAGAATAGAGAAGGGTGTAGCATTGATTGAATAAGAAACGCAATGAGCAAGACAGCCAGAAGAAATAAAAGTTTTATTTTATTTAGTCGACGTTTCGGGAACGCGTCGCTCCCATTCTCAGGACGAAATAATCTATTTTGTGACAATTATTTCGTCCTGATCGACGAAATAATATAAAACTTTTTTATTTCTAATGGCTGCCTTGCTTATTGCGTTCCTTATTCAATATAAGTATAAAAAATGTCAGAGCTCCAAGTTAATAGGAAATTATTGTACTTAAATTTTCTTGAAGTACAGACAAGACTCTTCATTATTACTCCTGTTATCTTATATAAATAATCTTTTAAAAAAATGTTGAATAAAAAAATATCGACTTAATAGAGGTCATTAGTAATACAGTAGTATAAGTAAGGAAATTTCATCAATGAAACTTTTTATAAATATATTTAAGAAATTAAATCATACGCAATATCTTCATAAGCCACTTGTCGTTTCGTGATTAACACCATAAGAACACAACATGATATTAGCCTATTCAAAAAATCTAATGCCTAGACAACGTGAAAACAACTTGTGAGATTTTTTAAAGAATTATCCAATTTCATTTATATCACTTTTATCGAAAGGTAGAAAATCAATTAATTTAGCAAGCTTTAATTAAAGAGTAGAGTAGGAAATGGTGTGGCGGCGGTCTTTACTCTGGTTACTCAATTTATATAAAGTGATTATTTAAAACTTTAAGGAAAAACATTTCTGGATATGCATGCATATAGGCTTCGTCATTTTAACATCCCCCCCCCCCCTCAAATTTAACTTTAATGTCGCACGCAAACAAACATGATAAGACACCTTTAAAAAAAAGCCTTTTTATTTAAATGTTTATTTTCCAGAAAGTCATGTTTTATCGTTATTTTGAATTTTTCTTATATCGTTAAAAAATGAAATAAATTGTTATTTTATAGACTCGTGTATCGCGCGTGATAAGATATCTCTCTGTTGGTGCCCTTCGGGGTATTAATTTCAATGTAATTTAATCACATCTGTGTCTGCATTTGATAAAGCATCTCCCTCTCTCACTCTCTTGTTGCTGTTGTTGAATAAAATAAACTCGAACAAGACCTCATATGAAATTCATTAAAGGTGACCACCAAGCCCTTTTACTTTGGGGTCATTCAAGTACTATTATATGCCCTCGGGGCTTGGTGTAGGAGTTAGCGTTCTAACCTCGTATACCAAAAGTCGCGGGTTCAGACCCCAGGCAGTCCGATAATTTTATTTAAGCCATTTGGATACCAAACCGGAAATAAGAATGCCTGGACCCCCAATAGATATAGTAAACATACAAATATTGTTTAAAGTCTTAAATGGCCTAAATTGCCGAAAAGACTGTGTGTATGTGTGTGTGAATGTGAGTGTGAATGAAAAAAAAGTGTGAGTGTTAAAAAAAAAGTACTATTATATAAGCAAATTTGTTGCTGTTTCTTTGTAAGCAATAAAACGCCGACCCTCCTCCATTACTTAAGTTAACATTACATATTTTTTCGTTCGATCTTTTTTTTTTACTTTCTCTTACCTAAATATGTTAAATATTCTGGGAGGTTTCCGCTACCGGATGTATTGTATTGTGTTTTCTCGGGTTAAGTCGCGTGGGATGTTAAGATTTACGTTTCGGCTCTCCTTTTGGAGCCATTTTCGAGAGAGAAGGGAGTTAGGAGGTAATAATGGAAGAGGGTTGTTCACGAGGTCGCAGCCTTGCTGGTCCCCAGGTAAATTTGGTGGATGACTCAGAGGCGTGGATTGGTCTCTGAGAGTTGTGTTTGTGTTCGGTTTAGATTGACCACGGGGCCTCAATCTGCCTACTCTCCAAGTCGAGGTATTGGTGGTGTGTTTGGTGGATGCCCTGGAGGTTTGGGTTTGTCTCTGAGAAATGGAGGGGGTTGGTTGTGTGTAATCGGGTTTGTGTTTGGTTTGAGGCCTCAATCTGCCTACTCCCCAAGTCGGGGTGTTGTTCTTGGTTTGCCTCGGGATCTCAACCTCCTACTCCCCAAGTCAAGAGCAACTTGCTTGTAATACTTGAATGGTGAATTATTTACAGTATAATAGTATACAATGAAACGAAAACAATTGTGATAGGCTATATGTTATTTACTTTCTCCAGAGAGATGAGAAAAGTATTTAATTAATTAAGAAAAAAAAATGAGAGTTGTTTATAATTAGTCAATAAGACTTCAGAGAAAGATTATTCGGGACAATTGAGAACAAACGTCCTCCAGATAATGAAAAATAAAGTGAAAAAAAAAATATATATAAAACAATAAGACAAGAAAAATCTGGTCTTCTGACGTCCGGATGAGTGAAGTAGGTTCGGATAATCGACTCTATTTTATAAAAAAAAAAAAAGAATTTGATAAAAATTAAAAAGTCAAAAAAAAAGGATTGAAATTTTAAAATGCTTACACCATTTACTCTGTCCCAAAAATTATTTTTGGGTCGTGAATATATATTTAAATAAAATATCAAGTTTTTTTTATAATCCATCCAACGAAAGGGGTTCACAAAATTCAAGAAAAATAATTTATTTGACCTATAAAACTTATACACTTACAAGATCACAGAGAAGAACGACATTAAAAATCCTGAAATTCTATTCTCAATTTAGATTCTATTTCAAACATTTAAATAAACAATTCTATATTAATAGTCTTGTCAAAGCTTATAGGCTTATATATTTTTTTAACGTATAGAGATATACATCTGGTTCATTTTAATATCAAGTGTGAAATAAATAATCACCAATTCAAATAATTTGTTTGTAAACAATTTTATACCGGAAATCCGAGTACTTACGGTTACATAAAATTTTAATTTGGTAGACAATTTTTTTTTTTTTATTTATTAATATATTGATACCGGATGCTTTGAAACATCAGATGTTGATAATGTCAAAAATTAATTTTTATCTAATGATAATACTATCTGGCTATTTTCATAAATCAATCAATAAAAGTATTAAATCAATCTACGGTATACAAAGGAAAAGTTGGAAATATTTAAATTTTGCATAATCATTTATTTGTTAATTTTTTTTTAATCTTATCTAAATTGGTTTGACTTTTTTTAAAAGCCTTTTTTCGGTATCTGAAGCCAAATTGGTAGCCAATATACACTTTAGAAACCCTGGAATGGGAAGCGATTCGTTGATCCCTAGCGAAATCTACACCACTCTCTACTACAGTTAAAAGATTCGTTTTTGCTTGTTGGGTCAATAGGTTCCAGAGTAAACTACGTAGGCCTTTCAAACAACTACCCAAGTGTGGTTCAATCTAGAGGAGGAAAAAATTCATTTGGAAGTTAGTCAATAGAGTTGTCTACCTTCCAGCAAATAAAAATGAACCAATTTATTTTTTTCAGAGTTTCTCTTCTAAGTGAACTTGAAATTTTATTAAATTTAGTGCCAGAAAATTATAGAATAAAAGTTTAATTCAAGTTTTTTTTTTTTTTTTTTTTTAATAGAATCTTTTATAACAATTTCTTGGGAAGTTATTAGTACGAGTTTAAGTAAGAGTTAAAAAAAAGAGCTTTTAAATTGCCAAGAATGTAATCGGCGTCCCATTTGGCATGAATGAGCTGTGATCGACCTTGTCCCCCCGCCTGTCCTTAGACTTGAACGCCGTCATCGGCGTCCCAAACACAGAACAGAACAGAAAAGAGAAGACTGCAGCTGCTGAGGCGCGAAGAACAACTTTATTTTTAGAGATGGCCGGAAGCCAGAAAGGAGCCAACAGACGACATACGAACCCAGGACTCCCGGCTCAGGATTCACATGTTCAACAAATCTAATCTAAATTTAAACGCATTAATATTTCAGGAATTCAACTTTTGTTTGTTTTAATTTCCGCTCTGTGATGGAAATAGTTTAGAGAAGGATAATTTTTATTATTGGGATAAAGATAACTAGTCTAGCTTGGATAAATATTTTTGTATAACAACTAAAATGATAATGAATATAAAAATTTAGAAATAGCAATAATAAAACATTATAGACTGTAATAATAAAACAATACACTGTAAAAAAATATGAATTTTCAATCGTTTTTCAATTTTTCATAAACAACTGAAAATGTTTAAGGGGGCTAGGGGGTGAAGGTGTTACGGATGTTTTTCCTGCTAAGATGGCGTTGTGTGTCATAAAAAGTATGCCCAAATATCAAGTAATTCAAAAATTTGCCAAGAGATGTCAAAATGGTAGCTAATAATATTTAATGCATTTGGTAGAGTTTCCTTGATCTTTTAACAATAAATGCTTTATAAATGTTATTATATATTATGTATCTTTTATAAAAGCATAAAAATATATAAATTTAGGCAAGATATACTCTATCAGGGGATCAGATCAGCTGTTAGACTAGTCTGCCATCTATTGCAAGAATGCCGAACTAATTTGACAGTTGGTTTTTTAAATAAATCATCTAAGCTTATTTTAAAAATTTCTTAATTAATATGTGATTAATAATAACAATAAATTCATTTTTAAATTTAAAAAAATTAAAGATTATTGGGACTGATTGTTTTTTTGTATTTGCTTGATAACAAAAAAATTAATTACGATAATTTTTTAATAAGTCATTAAAAAAATTATAGCTCGATGTCCCAATAATCTCTTATGAATTCAATTCATTTAAAAAAAAAACCGCATTGAAAAATTCCTTATAATAGTCTAGTTTTTTTTTTTAAGTAAGTTTAGACGTCGCTCCTGAACCCCCTTAACAGTGAATATAGGGCTATTTTTTCAACTGGGGAGAATTAAAAAATGCCTTCCCAGAAAAAAATGTAACCCTTTAACCTCAAATTTAATTAACGTAAAAAAAATTATCCTTTCTCTAATAATCGATTAAATTTTTAATTATTTCCTGATTTCAATTATTTCTCTATGCAAAAATTTCTTAAAGAGATTTCGGGGGACTTATTTTCTTGATCAATTTAAATACTAAAATCACGTTGTTCGTGTTGAAGTCTCACGTTTTGGAATTTGAGAGAGAGAGGGTTGTTTGCTTTCTGTCTAGCCAGGTGAATAAAAAAAAAGGAAAAATTTTCAATTATTTTTGTTTGCCTGCGCATAAATAATCCTGATTGAGTCCTTTTGAGATATACTCTATTTTAGACAACTAATCGAATTAATTGCTCTCTTTATCTATATTCAAAGGATTTATTTCGGTAATCGGATAACGTGAGAAAGAAACGAATACCCAAAATCGTAAGGCCCTCCGCCATATTTAAATAACTCTCAAAGGGACTTGTTTATTCAAACAAGATGTAAGAAGATTTTTTTCCCAGGGAAAGAAAAAGATTTAATTGATGATTACTGAATGGTGCCGTGAGGGTGATGGTATGAAAAACGCTGATGTAGGAAGGGGAAATTTTTTTTTATGAATTTATTACGATTAAACTTATTTGGAAAAATTGAAATTTTTGCTTTTTTTTTCTTCTCTACATCCATGGTGAAAAAAATTTATTTTTGAAAATAAATTTAAACTTATAATGTTTCATCTAGAGCCAACGGTTACCATTCATTCTTCATTCAGAATGAACCTCTGATGTTGGCTCTAGATGAAACATTATAAGTTTAAATTTATTTTCAAAATTAGATTTTTAAATTTATTTTTGAAAATAAATTTAAACTTATGTTTCATCTAGAGCCAACGGTTATCATTCTAAATGAAGAATAAGTGGTAATCGTTGGCTCTAGATAAAACGTTATAGGTTTAAATTTTTCAAAATAAATTTTTTTTACCAAGGATGTAGAGAAGAAAAAAAAAAGGAAAAATTTCAATTTTTCTAAATATGTTTAATCATAATAAATTCGTAAAAAAAAATTTTCCTTTCTACATCAGCGTGGTAGAAGTTTTTCATACCAGTTTTTCACACCCTCTCGGGATGAAATGATATACAAAATACATAAAAATTCAAAAATAATATAAAAAAATTCATTTCGCAAAGTTTAATTTAATTTTCATTATCATGTTTATATACTCGGTCTCTCTCCTCTTTTTATCGCTCCTTCTATTAGCCAATCCAATTTGTTCTTATTTGCATTTTATCAAAGGCCAATAAAGTTCGTAAAATAGAATAGAACGAGAAGACAAGAGACCGACGGACAGAGACAAATATAGGCTATAAAGAAAAAGAGAGAAATAAATCATTCGATAAGAGGGAATGTCGTCTATCTAGGCCAATTTTATCATCATATGCAAAAAGTTTTGAAGGAAGGTTTACTTAAAAAAAAAAAAAATCATCAATCATGAACATATTTCGTGCCTCCATTAAATCTAATTTAAGTCATTTTAATAATTATAAAAAAAAAAAATAATAATAATAATATTATAATATTTTGATTGAGTCACACACTAAAGTTTAATGATTCACTAGATCAAAAGTTAATAAGTTTATTATTTACTAATGTGATTAATATGCTTTTTTTTATTAAAAATTTTAAGTTTTAAATCAGATCATATAAATAATGAGTTTCGATCAAGGAAGAAGCAAAAAATTCAAATATCGACTTTATTGATAAAATACATATCACCTGCTGAGAATCATAGTGGCGAAAGACCAAAATTCAACAATTCGAGAAAAGGCGTTTAAAGTTTTATAAAAACATACATTTAAATAGCCGGGCAACAAATGAATAGGCCAGAATCAATCAGAGAATTCAAGGTCCGGAGACCTTTGCAGAAATGCATACATTTGAGGTAGGCCTATGGAACTACACCGATACTACAAATTACTGCCATTTATTCAAATTTGTTTTACAATTCCTTTTCCATATATTATTAATATGATCAATTCTTAAAGTCTACAGAAATCGCTAGAAGGCAGCATATCCCAGGTTGGGAATCGCTCGTTTAGAACCTACACGCTATTTGTTAACTTTTATATTATTATACTCGTAAAATGATTTATTAAACGATTGTTGTTAAATAATTTATAGTACAATATTAAATTAAATGAAACGAAAACATGTGTATGTTCAAATGAACGGAAACGACTTTATTTTCTATTTTATAAAGAAAAACAAGAATAAGCGACTATTCTTTGGGCGTAACCTCGTCCAACCCTCGTATAAACTTAATTCATTTTATTATTCATATCAAAAATAAGTATGAATAAAAAAGAGTAAATTGAATTAAGCTAATAAAAAAGAAAATGAGATTGTATTATATTTTAAATAAAAAAAAAAAAAGTAAAAATGTTGAAATATATAAAGTATAAAATTTTAAAGCATGTGTTTGAAAGAAGGAAATATAATTAGTATATAACTTGTTATGAAGACGATGTTCCAGTAAATTTTGATATGTGTAATATATTAACGTATTACAATGACAATGAATTTAAGCAAACGACTAGAAGAAGATAAGCTAGACTGAGGCATTGTTTACGTTACTCTCGAGAGGTCCCTGCCCTTGTCCCTTAGTCAACAAGACGCTGGCAACTGATGACAGCCAGCCACATTCCTCACTAGCACCTGGGCGGCCCTGTCACCGAGATCCCGCCACCACTAATTGAGGAAGGTTACGTGGAACATGCTCAACAGCAATTTAGAGAGCAATGATCATCCCCGAGGGGAAGAGAAAATTACGACGATTATATTAAGCCCTATTATTGTGAAGATGATAGTCATCTATTACCGATATTTTATACTTTTCTCAATGCTTGATATTAGGAGCCATTTTTCTCAAAATATAATATTATTTGACTTAGGATTTTTTAAATATAAAAAAAGTAATTTTTTAATAATGTTTTTTGATGAGGTTAATTTTCAAAAGCAATATTTTTCATTGCACTTACATGTATTATAAATGTTCAAGGAAATTCATGACAAAAGATAGTGAGAATAGGAATATTGCGATTCGGAATAGATCTATATTTTATTTTTTATATTCAATAAATATATTATTTTGCAAGATTTATTCCGAACAATAATATTCCTAAATTCCTGATAGACCTAATAATCATAGTACAAATAATATTGAAGAAGGAAATGGGAACTCACTCATCTCAGTGTTATTCTCATGAAAGTTTTAAGCTTATGTTATGCATGAAGGAACCAAGCGCCATTATGATCGAAATTTGGAACCGACCGAGTTTCGGTTTCGGCCAAAAACCAGCCGAAACCTGAGTTTGAAAAGATGACTAGTAAACTAAAAAAAAAAAAAAACGTCGAATGAGATTCGCACTTAAAAAAAGGTCAAATGATTTTTGTAAGAGGGAAAAATGGAGTGATTATTTGAGTCACCAGGGAAAATCAAAGTTACTAAAAAGAAAAAAAAAAAAAAAAAAAAGGTAAAATGATATGAATTTTGTATAGGAAACTTTAAGAGTTAAGTTTATAACAAGTTTCGGTTTCGGCCGAAACTAAAATTAAAGCTGAAATTCGGTATCGGTTTCAGCTGAAAATCTTGTTTCAGTCTGACCCTAATCGAAATTGAGGTAATACCGACATCTTGTAGGGAAAAAGAAGATCTACTTTTTTTATTTAAATCGCAACAATTACTCTGTTCACTTTTTTTTTGTATAAAACAAAGTCATTGCCATTGGATTTGTTTACAATTGTGCAAATGTAATGGCCTTTATCTGAGTTTTAGATTAATTACGCTTGGTTACTTCGTGCATAACATTGTCCATTTATAAGACGAGAGTTGAATTTGAATTATTCCCTCATTTTCAACGATTTTTTCTTTTTCTAATATAAATTAACACTTTAACAATAACTGGTATCGAAAAATTGTAAATATAATTGAAGGAAGGAATGGCTTAAAATGCCAATACTCAGGAACGAAAGATTTTTCTCTCATGATCTTATGTCCTGATGATGATAAGACAAACGATAAAAACACCTACGCTAAAAAATTTCTTGACTGACTGCCAACTTTTCAAAAAAGAAAAAATTTTATATAGGCCTATCTCTTTGATTAAAATTAAATTGATTCATATATTAAAGTTAATTTTTTTATTTTGTGTTTTATCTTTAAATTGAATCTTTAGTTTAAAAGCAAAAGATGTCAAAACAGATCAAAACAAGAGGCCTAAAAAGGGTGGGAATCAAGTGGCAGGAAGCAGAAGTTAAGTGGTCCATGCCACCACCCTTGGGAGATATTGGTCATAAATTTTATCAATCTTGAATTAAAAAAAAAAAAATTTCTCACTTCATTTACTTGAAGCTGATTATATAAATAGAGGTAAGAAAAATTAAAAGGACTCACCAAAAATTGAAATTAGAGAAGAATGAAGAATGCAATTACCTGGAACAAAGAGAAAAACATAATTCAGTATGAAAACATATATAGAATAGAACAAAAACATAAAAGAAAATGGCATTTACAATCCATTGGGTTTTAATATTTAATTACTTTTCTAAGTAGAGGATCATTTTCAAGCAGAAATAAAAAAAATCTGGTATGACTGGTCGCACAGCACACAACTTTCTCTTGCCGAAGGGTGCTTGTCACACCAGATTTTTTGTGTTAACATATGCTTACTTTCCGACAGTACAGTACATTCGAATTTAAAGATTTAAAATTTATAAGTATGGGAAAATAATTTGTTACCATGGCAACCATTTCTCCTATCTTTCCTAAGAAGAACAAAAGTAAAGTGGTGTTCAAAAGTTTTCAATGGCAAAATGAGATTATACATTTTACATTTTGGTGTGACCAGCACACAACTTCATTTTACCAAAGGTAAGAGAAAGTTGTGTGCTGTGAGACCAGTCACACTAGATTTTTAAATTTGCCACTGCTAGCTACCTCCTATTTCATGTTATGTTATCAAGTTGAATTATTTTGCCTAATTCATATTCTTATCAGTTTAAGTAATTATTTACTAGATAATTTAACTTTAATTATTACATTAATTTATAGTTTCAATGTCTGTTTATTTATCGCAAAATTATAGATAAACTTTGCCCTAATTTCGTTTATATCTTATTTTAATAATACATTTTATAAACTAAATATTGTAGACTATTTAGGACGGATGATTCAAATAAAATATGTAAAAACAATCGCTGATCGAAACCCATTTTAATTATAATCCATTTTGACTTCAAAATACCCAGTATATCAGTAGTATCTTTGAGCAATCGAATAGTTGTAAAATAAAAAATCCATTTTTCAAAATGAACAATTTATTAAGTAGTCAATGATAACTTAAAAACAAGTTAGTAATTTATAAGGATCCAAAAGATAGATAAATAGACGAGTTTGTGCTATTCAAGATATTACGAAAACATAAATTAATTATTCTTCTTTAGAAAATGGATGAATGTAAAAAAAAAAACGTGATTTAAGATTTCTTTTTTCCACTTAAATTAAATTACATTATTAATTCCGCTTGAAATAAAGAAGGGATTCTTTTAAAAAACATAAATATTAAATAAAGTTGTGATCTCTCTCTCTCTTTCTCGGGGAAAATGTTCCAGTAAGTCTTCTTTAAAAAAAAAAGAAGAAAGAATAAAACTGTTTTTAGAATTAAAAATTTAAAAAAATCTTGATGAAGAATTCATTAAGAAATCACTACAAGAAAATTTCAAGATGTTATCTTAAATTAGAAACATTCAGAGAATAAGCCTCACAATCATCAACCGGAATTCGAGTATTTAACTTTTTTTTTTTTTTTTTAAGAGGGAATTATGCAGAAGTAGAAGAATTGATGAAGCCAATTAATGATTTAATTATCTCATTTTGGACGTTCTTCTGGAAAATAATTTATTTTTCCACAACTTTAAAAATGAATATTTAATGATCCTATATATTTGTAAAATTTTAAAGAGATAATTTATTATATATAATTTGATATACAAAAAGAAAATGAGTATTTATCATCATTTATGTTTAAAAAAAACTTTTCAATTTAATAAATGTTTCAGTAATAATGTTAATAGTAAATAATAAATCATTGCACAAGCAAGAAATTGTATAGAGTGGCAAATAAAAGAGGCAGCATTCCACCTTAGGGAGAGAACAATGTAATTTAAATAAATAAATAATAAAATAAAAAAGAAAAATCTGCTTTAGACAGTCAAAGTGGGAAAGGTGAAAAAATAATGACTCTATTTATATTTTTGGAAATTAGCGAAAAAAAATAAATATTGTAGAGGCGGATACAAAAAAAAAAAAAAAAAAAAAAAAAAAAACTTAAAGATTCTTATAAGCCCAATTTATTTTATTAGTGTCGTATCAGGCTGACGTTTCGGCCCCTTGTCTAAAAAAACTAAGATTATTTTAAAAAAGAACTTCCTCGGTTGGGAACAGGCCGAAATGAAAGACTTGTTTTTACTTTCTCTTACCCTATATATGAAATATATAGAGAGAAAGTATTTCGATCATGTCAAAAATTCATGTTTTGAGGTCCCCTGAGTCAAAAAAAGTGGGTCCTGCAAATTGGTCTGTGTGTGTTGTGTGTGTGTGTGGACAAATCAAAACGTCACTTGCATGATCTCGTAAAGATGATAAATAATGATAAAAAATTTTAAAACTAAAATTATTTATTTAAATTCATTAGGTGTAGAATAATCCCTTTACTTGATTTTTTTTTTTTAAAAAATCTAGAGGTGAATGAGATCTTTCTTCATAAAACTAGGCCAAGTTCAAATTTTATTAGGTAATAAAAATAAAATTTAGTCTCTTTCATTTGATTTATGGCTTTGTGACGTTTGCTTTTTTTATTATTGTGTGCCTGAGTGGATTTAATTTGTTGCTTTTTTGAGCACTAGTTACTCGAGAAAAGACTGCGTCTTTGATCTTTTCGAATTTATTTTAGGGACTTTTAAAGTGAGATTATTTCAATTTGAGGCTTCTAGAGGTTACACTTCTCTCATTCTCTTGCCCTTTGGGAGGTTATCGCCCATTCCGAGATTCAGTACAGCCTGGCTTTGCTTAACATTAATCATTTCTATTGCTTTTCTGATGAAGGAATAGAAAAATCAAAATATACCCTTTTTACATATTAATTTTATTTAAATAATTTGTATAAACAAAATTGTTTTATTTAACATTCTGAACAACTTTTGTTAAAAGAACCTTTCCAATTTGAACAACATTTAAACAATCATCTTTAAGAGTTAATATTCTCAGGTTGCTTGGTAGATTGACAGACACAGACACAGACGTCTGGGCAAGCCTTTCTATTTTTGGATGATCACGCCAGCCTCGATTGTCGTCTTTTATGATCTCGTTGACCTTGACCAGTTGCCATGCAGTCGATCTTTTCTTCCTCGCTTCATTATAATTGAAGATATGAGTGCAAAAGCTAGCTAATAACCAAATGTAAAAAGTTTTGAATCAAATGAGAAAGATTTTTCAAATTATACATTAAATTTGTATTTTGACATTGCTTGAATAAAATTGGAAAGTACTAGAATACATTTACATATCGATTTTCAGCGCTACGAGGTTGAAATTTTACATATTTACGTTAGACCCCCCCCCCCCTCTAAGTACTAGTAGGCTACTTGACTGATGTGATTTTTTTGGGGTTTTTTTTTTTAATTCATAATTCACCTATTTTTTTAGATGCTCTTTAAAATGTATATTCTGATTTTGCCGTTTAAATCTTCTAAAGACCACTTTACTCTTGTATTTCATAGGAAAAAGTTAAGATTTTTTTCGATTTTCTCAAAATTTGCTCCAACGATTTTAATAAAAATTCAAAAATCAGTTATTTTTTTACATCTCCCCTTTGGAACTTTTTACAAATTAAAAAAAAAATTCTAATTCTTATGAAATTTTGTATTTATTTAGGATTTATACAGTCAACATTTAAAA
>JAKCPI010029856.1:0-22242 GCA_023213315.1 Euborellia annulipes | reverse complement strand
TTATTTTAATAGATTTGCTCCTTAAACACAAAATTTCTAACTTGACTTGATTTTTATGATAGTTAAGGAATCTGTTATTATCATCTACGTTCCCTAGATCTTATCTTTTAGGCCTACTATTATATTAAACCGAATTTTTGGATACAAAGTAGAAAATAATAATCAATACAAAGTTGAAAATAATCAATCTAAGGCTCTAGTCCCCACCCCCTTGGCCCCCCCCAAGCCCAACAGGTCCCCCCTCTGGACCCCCCTCCACCCTACCCACCCCACCGGCCTTCTAAAAAAGTAGAATCACTTGGTTATAAGTTTTATTTCTTTTATTAATAATTAAATATTTAAGTCGATAAATCACTTCTGAAAATGACACAAAATAGTCAGAATACTTAGTATATTAAGTGTTAAATTTTTTTTTATAAATCACTCAAACTTATTACCTAGTGTTTTTAATTTCTCTCATGAATATTTGCACTGAAAGATTGATCTCGATTTTATTTTATTTATGATACAAAAAGTGAGTTGTGTCTCTATTCAATTCAGCATATTTTTAAAATGGTGATTTAATTCTTCGATGGTCATTTTGGATAAACCATTTAAGATTAGAGATTATGCTTTCAATTTAAAAATCTTATGTTTCTCAATCATATGATAAATAAAGGTAATTTTTCCTTAAAGTGTTTTATATATATTTAAATGACTCATTTGAAGATAAAGGGAAAAACCTTTTCTTTTATTAAACAAAAGAAAGAAATAAAATTTTCTGATTAGAATGGTCACTACCTCACACTTTTATTATGTTAGTATACATTTAACAAGAATAGCCAACGAATTCCCCATTTATGAGATCACTGACTTTTTTTCTCTCTCCCGCAGAGTTTTTATGCATTCATATCATTTACATTTTTTGAGAATTTATATATTCAAAATTTTCTAGATATTAACCAGAGTCGTTCAAAGTTTCAAAGTGTGTGGCAAAAATTATTTTGTTTTCTTCTTGAGTGTTAAGAACGAAAAATTTTATTTTTTTTGCTCTTCTCTAGATTTATTAGTGATATGAATTAAAATTACCTAAATTTTCTTTATATTTAATCATCAATCATTTAATTAATTTAGTACTACCAAGAGGATAGCTAACAGACGTATTTAAATGATGAGGTTTCAAAATTTGCTAAATAAATTTGATTAGAATAATAGACAGGAAGAGAGGATGTCAGCCAAAAGGAGAGCCTCTATCGAATAAAAATCTCAATCCAGAAAGCGTTTCGGTTTTAATTAAATAAAGCCATCATCAGTTCTTAAGAGCAGAAACGAGCAGAAATAATAATTGTAATGCAACAATATAAAAATATTTTATAATTAAATTATAAAAAATTCGGATCTTACATTATTGGCAATCTCAAGGTGTACACCATTGTAGATAGAGTTTGTTGTTGTTTCCCCAGTATTTATCTTATAATAACTGTATTTGACCGTGTTGACTGGTGAGCTTGACATCTATGTGTAAATATTATATTTTTACTTTCTCTTACCTCTATGTATGTTAGTTTAGATTCATGTCAAAAATTCATGTCACATTTTGAAGGATATACATGTTTTGAGGTATATAAACATATACAAAATTATATAAAAATCTAGTGTGACAAGCACAGTACACAACTTTCTCTTCCCAAAGAGTAAGAGAAAGTTGTGTGCTGTGCGACTAGATCACACCATATTTTTTATAATTTTGTATATGTTTATATATAAAAACTATATCTGCATCTCACTGGTTGTTATATATAAACATTTACAAAATTATATAAAAAATATAAAATTTGCACATCAGATGTCATGTGCTCACCAATCAACACGACCCCACCCCACCCCCCCCCCCCACAAACAAAAAATTAAAATTTTTTTTATTTAAAAAGATTGGGCCCCCTCGCCCCCACTTTTTTCCATTTTTGACCAAGTTTCGAAATAGTATAAGCTTAAAATTTGTGTTATCAAATACAGTTATTATAAGATTTTTCAAAATTTACTGGGGAAACAACAGACAAACTTTCCCGCGCCCCCCCCCCCCCCCCCCCCCCCCCCCCCCCCCTTAAAACAAATTCCCCCCCCCCAAACCCACCCCCCCCCAACCCCCCCCCCCCCATATACCGCCCCCCGAAAACCCAACCCCCCCCCCCGGGGGGAACGCCCCCGTTGGGAACCTGCATGGTCTACACCATAAGATTGCCAATTATGTAAGATCCAATTTTTTATAATTAAAAAAAATTTTTATGTTGTTAAATTACAATTATTATTTATGCTCGTTTCAGCTCTTAAGAACTGATGATGAATTTATTTAATTAAAACCGAAACGTATTCTGGATTGGAGATTTTTATTCGATAGAGGCTCTCTCGTTTTGGCTGACATCCTCTCTTCCTGTCTTTTTCTATCTTACCCCTTCTCTCATCAACATAAATAAATTTACTTTTTTAAATACAATTTTTTTTAACACTAAAGAAATTTTCTTCTCTGTTAGCGTGTCAATCAAATTTTTCTTCGATATAAATAATTCTGAATAATTTTAAATTCAAACTCTGGATAATTGTACTTAGCTACCGGAACGGAAGTCGAGCCCCGGTTGACCTAGTTTCCGGTTTCGAGGGTGCGAAGGTCACACGTGGTTGAGAGGCGCGTGCGAATGCGGCTCTTCGCTCCGGTGAATCTCAAACCATTCGACATACATGAATACAAGTGTTAATTAAAAAAAAAAGTACTTTTCATATTAAAAGTAATTTTACGCCTACACGCTTTTTTTATTTCCAATTGTAAATTCAATCTCACCTTTCATTTATTAGGGCTAAATAAAAGTTTATTTTATTCATTGATTTGGTTCTTTCTCACTTTAAAAAAAATATATATAACCTGTATATAAATGCCTATATAAGCTATAATAGGGTGTATAACCTATATAACATATTGAGTTTATATTTTATTAAATTTGTTTTAAAATAATATGGTAGCGGAATGGTAATCTATTAGTAATAAAAACAAGATTATTTCTTTTTTACTTTCTCTTAAACTTGGATACTGTACAGTGAGGGACAATATTAATTCCCACCCATGCGTTTTCTCCTTGTTATTATTTCATTGTTTTTAAAAAGAAAATGAAAATCTTTAGAGGAAATTTTCTAGGTTTGAACCATGAAAGTTTCCATTAAAAAATATATATATTTTTTTAAAAACAATGAAATAATCACTAAGTAGAAAACGCATGGGTGGGACTTAAAATTGTCCCTCACTGTACATCTACTATAGAGAGAGAAAGTTTCGCGATAACAAAAATTCGATGTTTAGATTTTGATAGAAATACACGTTTTGAGGGTCCCTCAAAATATATGTGTTTAATTCAGTATACTAACGAAATATATTTCGACAACTTGTGTGCGGCCAGTCACACCTAATTTTTCCATTTACAGTCAACCTACCCCGATGATGATATGGATTATTTGCCCAAAACACGCTCAAATTTTACTGTTAATTAGTCAGTCAATATATCGTTTAAGATAGAAAATTTACTATTAATTATTAAGTTTTTAAACTGGAACTTTTATTTGATCGCCTCAAATTTTTTTTCGTTCCTCTATCAGCATGTCGCGTTACAAGCCGTGACGCTACAAGTTATTACGTCACAACCCGTGTTTTTTTTTGTTTTTTTTTTTTTTTAATTATTTTAGTCTTTTTTGGCAATAAAAATTTTTATGTTTGTATTTTTTTTATAAAATGTGGAGGGGGGGGGGAAGAAACGATTCAATATTTTTAGAGGCGCGGTAAGATAAAGTTTGGAAACCTCTGCCCTACAACAAGCCCAAAGGGCATTTATTAATTTAAAGTGTTAATTTATTATAAAATTTATATGGCCGCCACATATCCTTAATCTTATATAGTTCTGTAGTTTGTTTCACCCTGAATCATGGATTTATTTTATATTTCCTAATTCACGACAAACTATTGGTATCAAAAACAAGATAAAAAATTTAATAGTATCTTAAACATATCTTATATAATATTTTATGATAATTGATCGATTAAATTAAGTAAAAAATTCCAACATATGGTCTAAAATTAGCGTTAAATCATGTTAAGTGGCTTAATAGCAATTCAACACGAAATTCTCTTTACGGTCATTAAAATGAAATCCCGACGATTAAATCATATATAAATATGCATAACATTAATTTAAGAAAAGGTCACCGGTCTAATTTTATACATATATAGAGATCAGAAATTAAGATTAGAAAGTCAATAATAGAATGAACACATCGTCCAATTAATTTCTTTGAGAATAAAATTCTCAAACCTTTGGCAGTCAACTAACTTAAATTCTTCCCCAAATTATTCTTGAAATTTATAATTTTACTTTTAGAAGGTTCCTCTCTCTTCTTGTTATTGCAAAAAGACTCTACATAATTAAATTATGTGGGAATTCTTGTTAAAAAAATTATTTATTTGTTGAGTTGAGACTCAAATAGTGAAACATCATTTAGTCACGTGCTTTTTACTCCTCAAGATTTTTGCTCAATCATCTGTCAATAAAACTATTTTATAATGAGGAAATTTGAATAAGGTTGACTTGTCATTACACATCACCCAAAGAACTGATGAGAAAAATTGGCTACATCATACTTTTTTTTTTTTTCCTTTTTTTTTATTATTTTACTTATTAATTTTGGGGATTTCTGAAATTTTACTTTATTTGTTTTAGTCATTTATACAAATAGTAAAATAATAGAATAGATAGTGGTCTGTGTTCTTTTTTTAAAACACTATATTTATTTAACATATTTCGGAATCCTATTAATATTTAAATCAAAGACATCTCTTATCCGTTATTAACTCTTGCTTCTCACACAGTATTAGAGTACAACAAATCAAGGAGAAACTAACACCAAATCATTATTTTTACTTTTTCTTACCTATATGTACTGTATATGTTAATATACAAAAATAGGCTATGTAGAGAAAGTATTGGATTCATGTCAAAAATTCGATGTCAGGATTTTGATGGATATACACGTTTGAGGTCCTCTGAATCCAAAAAAGTGGTTTTCGCGACATGGTCTGTCTGTCGGTGTGTCTGGGTTCAATTTAAAACATGAAGGAATTGAGCTAGGAGGTTGAAATTTTATATGCTAGTTAGACACCCACCTATATAATAAAATGAGCTTTTGATCAAAATCGGCCAAAAAGTACTAGTACTTTACTGATGTAGTTTTTCAGTTTTTTTCGATTTTCTCAAAATTCGCACCAACGATTTTGATTAAAATTCAAAAATATACTGGTATTAGCTTTTAAATGCTCTTCAATGTCGACACGAAAATCTGGTGCGACAAGCACAGAACACAACTTTCGATTGTGCTGTTACACAGATTTGTCACACCAGATTTTTTAATAATTATTGAGATATTTTCCTGAATTTCGAATATTAGATTTGTTTTCAGCGATTCCAGGATTATGGCGAAAGTTAAGGATTTGAAAGCTTCTAACTCACAAAGATGGAGAAGATATAGCAGAAGTATTTTGAATTTATCATATTGAAATCATCAATTTGATTTATTATGTATCTATATCATTTAATTATTTCAAATAATTAAATTAATTTTAACTTTGTTGTGATGATTGGCATTTGAAATAATAGCCTTCCTCCGAGAGCACAACTTAATATCCACTTGATTTTGCTACCTCTCATTGATCATTATGAAATAAAAGCCTACAACATTGTTGTTTGTTTGCGCTGTTTGCAAAATAAAAACTAGCAAGTTGCTGTTGCTTGAGCTCACGTCCTGCTCTCTGACTGAGACGGGTTTTGCTGGTCAAGGCCTCCGGCGAGTTTGCAGACGCTGCAGGCAGCATCAGCATCAGCATCCCAAGGACGCGACGCCGATGACGACGATGCAAAGGACCGCAGTTTACTATGCCTACGCTGCCTCTTGTCTCTTATGTTTGTTTGAAAATTTTTCTGCATATTTTTATATCTATTGGAATTTGTGACATTTCAGTTTGAACCATGTTGATTGAAATGAATGTAGGGATGTTTGTTTATCTCGAGATAATAATTCTTGCTATTTCAACTTCTACATTTTTAAACAAAAATTTTTTTTTTTTTCAATTTTAATTATATGGGGCACAAAAAAAGAGTGAATATTTGAGATGAGACCAAAGAACAACAAAAAAAAAAAAATTATGTAAAAATCTGGTGTGACTGGTCGCACAGCACACAATTTTCTGTTACCTTCGGTAATCGAAAGTTGTGTTCTATGCTTGTCACACCAGATTTTTGGATCGACAATTTTAATTTCCGCCGATATATTAGAATTCAAGTTGCAAATTTATAAGCATAGAAAAATATTTATATTTTGTTACCATTTCTTCTATCTTTCCTATGAAATACAAGAGTAAAGTGTGCTTCAAACAATTTTGAGGGCAAAACGAGAATATACATTTGGAAGAGAATCTAAAGAATAATTGATTTTTGAATCGTAATCAAAATCGTTATAGCGAATTTTGAGAAAATAGAAAAAAAAAAAAAAAAAAAAACTAAACTAAAAAGTGCATCAGTAAAGTACTAGTACTTTTCGGCCGATTTTGTTTAAAAGCTCATTTCCACCCCTTGGGGGGGGTGCCTAATTTAAAATATAAAATTTCAACCACGTAGCTCTTTTAGTTCCTGAGATATTTTGTTCACAGTCACACACACACAGACAGACAGACCATGTTTCCAAAACCACTTTTTTGGACTCACGGGACCTCAAAACGTGTATATCCATCAAAATATCGACATCGAATTTTTGACATGAATCCATTACTTTCTCTCTATATATATTAACATATATAGAGGTAAGAGAAAGTAAAAACATAATTTTAAGGTGCAACCTATTTAGAAATTATATGACACGTATCATAAAGGTGAAAATCACTCTTAAACGGCCTTTTTCTCAATATGGATCTACGAAAAGATTGAATGCAAATAACGACTAAAAAATCCAAAGACTAATAAAGAAGCAAATCTTCTCCTTTCATACAAAACACTTTATAACCTCTTTTCTAAATCATTCTAAAAATATGAAAGAATATTAAATAAATTTCCTTAGAAAATATAGGTACAAAATTCTAAGCTGAAAAGACCTCCCATAACGCCTTGTGACCGCACCTTTTACTTTTATAGGTTTATTATTTTAAATACATAATAGGTAACAAATTTGTTAAAATATAGATTACATGAATTTAATCTAACTTTGTTTATATTATAGGGCATGTAAACAAATATATTATTTATTGTTCGTGATGTAGAATAACAAAACATCTCGCTGTTTTTTTCTTCTCTCTGGGCGATATTTGGTCAGATTTTCTGGGTAACCTTGGCAGGTCTGTTTTCCGGGCGATGGCCGTTCATTGGAGTGAGAGAACTTAAAATTCGGCCTTCATCATTTGTCGAAAGAGAAAAGAAGAGAGAACAAAAAAAGCGCCACATACAGATATACAAATATATATGCAAAACGAGACACAGGGAATGAATCTTGCGATTCGTTCAGCCGCACCTTAATGCGCTTTTTGTTTATGTAGATTGGAGCACGTGAGTCGACATGCCAAAAAGGACCTCCTGGGCTCCTCTTCTTCTCTCTTCCCTCCTGATTTTCTCTTCTCCTTCTAACAAATAACATCGGCACGATCATAAGAGAATAAAAAAGTTAATTGAATATTTGACACATAGAACAAATAAAAAATTTGATATATTTGTTAGAACAAAAACTGACGTGGGAATAAATAGTAGTTTGATCAAATTGACTTGAATTTAAAAAAAATCCTATTTAAAATTAAGGAGTTTTAAGAAGTCAATTTCAAAAAATTATTAACAACCCGCTTGCAGGCATTAGTCCTCGGTGGCTAGGTCCAAAAAATCTCAATACAAATTTATAATACAAAAAAAAAAATAATAATAATAACGAATAAATAAAATAAAATTGAAAAAACAAATATATATAGAGAGATATGTACTAGATTATACCCATAGAAAGAAAAAGATAAAAAAACCTAAATAATGACCAAAAATTCACGCAAATCACGAGGACTGAAGTTACAGGAAACCTGGTCAAAAACTTAGGAAGGATATAATTATTTTGATAAAACAATGATGGTAAAAACTACGTATTAATATGTTTGAGGTTAAGACTATAAACTGTAAATATATATTGTATATCATCTTTTTACTTTCTCTTACATCTATATATGTTAATATATAAAGAGAGAAAGTATTGGTTTCATGTCGAGATTTTGAATGATATACACGTTTTGAGGACACCTGAATCAAAAAATGTGGTTTTCGCAACATGGTCTGTCTGTCTGTGAACAAAGTATCTCAAGAACGAAACGTTGAAATTTTATATTTAGGTTAGGCACCCCCCTGGGACGTGACCCGAGGCTTTTGAACAAAAACGACCAAAGAGTACTAGTGCTTTACTGATGCACTTTTTCAGTTTTTTTTTTCTTCGATTTTCTCAAAATTTCGATTTCTCAAAATTCGATTATTTTATTAAATTTTGATTAAGATTCAAAAATCAATTATTTTTTAAATGCTCTTTAAAATGTATATTCTCATTTTGCCATTGATATCTTCTGAAGCCACCAGATTTTTTTTTTAATATATCTACTTATTTATATTCAAGGTTGTCTTCTACTGATTAATGAAGAAAATACCTAATATTTAAAATACCTAATGAAATCTAATTAATTTAGCTGAAAAAAATGAGTAAACATATATTCCATTTATGAAAAAATAGCTTTGCTGGTGGTCTTCAGTTTTGACCTCTCGAGTTTTTTCCTACTTAGAAAAAAAAAAAAAATCCAATTTCATCATTAAAATTTATTTTCCTATTTCTCACTCACTTAATTTTTTCTGATTTCCTTTGCTGATATTTTGGTTACTTTAATTTATAACTAACAATGAAATATCTTTTTTTTCGCCTCCACTTTGTTATAATTTTAGCTGTTATAGCATGTTCAACATCGGCTTTGATATTTACCTTGACTTTTATAAATGAATCTCTTTTATTAAAACTTTTGTTATCCATGCATATATATTACACCGAAAATCGAGTTTATGTAAGGACCCTCGACTGCCAAGTCAAGTCAATTCTTTCTCTCTTGGGAGAGAATTCATCGATTTAATGATTTTGCACCCTACAATAGCCACATTCAAAGAGCTCTATAATTTTCTTTTGAGATTAAATATAGTGGAACGGAAATTATAGTAATTTCAACTTATTGCAGGCGAAGTAAAGGAAAAAAGAGAGAAGAGGGATGGGAATTTCCCCCTCAAATGTCACAACGTTTAGTAACGTAGACATTTAAATTTTGTTATTATTCATAAACTAGACGTTGACAAAGGAAAAACTTCATTAGATTCTACCTAATATTTTGATATTTTTAATGAGATCTGCTAAAAATTTTTAGAATATAAAAAAATTTGAAAAAGGAACAGGAGCCTTCCCGGGAACAGCAGCCAGGTTTCTGTTCCCGGGAAGGCTCCCGTTCCTTTTTCCAATTTTATTATCTACAGCCATTCAACTCAAGAAATTCTCTTTTAGAATATATACTAAATTGAGTAAAGAGAAAGTAAAAATTCAATGTCAATCCACCATGTTTTTTCTTTTGACGTTTGAAGGAGGCGGATGGAATCACATTTTTTTTTTACAAATAATTCATTTTAGAGTCTCTCTTCTTCTCCAAATAATCAAATTTAATTTATTTGTTCTCCGGCAAATAATTTACTTCATTTAACTTATTATTGGTCCTCGGGTTTGGTGTAGTTGGTAGCGCGCCTACCTTGTATACCAAGGGTCGCGGGTGCGGACCCCATGTAGTCCGATAATTTTATTTAGACCATTTGGATATCAAATGGCTTAAATAAGAATGCCTGGACCACAAATACATATATATTCAAATAACGATTATCGTTAAAAGTCTTATATGTCCTGAGTTGACGAAAAGACTGTGTGAATGTTTGAGTGTGAGTGAGAATAGGAAAAAAAAGTGAGTGTTAAAAAAAAAAATTATATATGCATTTTATCAATGATAAATACAATTATTATATTGATAAATTCAGTTAACGAGATATTGAAGACCTAGTTCGCTTGGAAAGCCCATATTTTAGTGTTTGAGTCATCTCAAAAAAATAATATGCCTAATTAAATTATAGATATTTGTTTCAAGAATGTAGAAATTATCGAGTTGACAAATAGGAATCAAATAAATAAAGGTTTTATTTATTTATTTTGCTGTCGTCGTTTTGAGTGCGTGTCGTGCTCTTCATTGGGGCATTCAAAGTTTTATGTAGGCCTATTACCGCTGTTTTGTATTTGTTTGAATTTTTCACTAAATTAAACATATAAATTAACAATTTCATAGAGATAATAAATAGAAAAAATAATTGTCAAAAATTTATCTAAAAGGATATGTTTTTCCTGGTTTTATTATAATATGGTATATTTTTTATTTTTAAAGGTTAGGTAAAAAAAAAAAAAATTTCTTTCTCACCAACAACAATAAATTCTTTAAAAACCTACAAATTTGTCAAAAAATCACATAGTATAATTATTTTCCAATCTTTTAAGCGCAACAAATCACCTAGCAATAATAATAAATTGCTCAGATTTATTGCTTCATGACTTATAAACTATTGGTTACTACATGAACATTGGTTAAAACCAGTTAACTATACATGAGTTTTCTATTAAGTAATTAATTGTAATAAATAGTTTTGATTTATCCATTTTCAAAAATAATAAATTCCTTACTAAATTGTTAAATCTTATAGAAAAAAAAAAAGAATTTTGATGCTGTGAAACTTTTTTCTCACGGATATTTAATAAAAACAAAATACCTATAATCAATTACATGTATTATTTGAAAACAAGGCTGGCTTTTCCACTTTCCAAGAGGCTGCGCCACCTGAACCCCCTTGCTCGCCTTCGGCGATCAAATGCATCAAATTTATTGTTGCTCATTGTTTGGAAATTTTAAATTTCCCTCTCTGACTTAGTATTCAATTTCCCTCTTTGACACAACTTCATTTTATTCTGGCCAAATCAGCGCCCTGATAAGCACATAGATACAGGGATAGAAAGTCAGCCGCTAGCGCTTTTTATTATAGTATGATTATTACAAAAGCAAAACTTTTTTGGACTTAGAATCCACCAAAATCTCGACATCGAAATTTTGACATGAATCCAATATTTTCTCAATATACACTATACATATGAGGTTCTGAGCAAAAGTAAACCAAGACCATTTTTTACTCTTTTGAGAAAAAATGAATCAAAGTTAAAGCCTTATATTTCTTATATTAATATATATTTCCTCATAAAATATACAATATTTATTTATTTTACATCCCAGCAATCATTAAGATTTAAATTATTAAATTAAAAACTTCTTTTTTTTGCATTAAGGAACTTCTGCACTCTGGAGGATTAGCTTAGTATTGAAATTCGGGCATGATTCATTATTACACATAATAACTACCATAATTTAATATCCAAAAAGGGAAAAATAAGGAAATTGTATACTTTTCGACTTGGAGCACTTTTACTTTGAACCACTCTTATAGGTAAGAGAAAATAAAAATTAGAGATTTTCTATATTTTTAGATTACAAAAAAATTCCTTTGGCAACAATGGTGTAAGACCATTTTCCCACATTCACAATTTTTGAACTCAAGAAGTCGAACTAGAGGACAGATTTTTTGATGATTAATGAAAGTAATTTTTATTAATGATTTTCGGGAGAAAATTATTTAATTTTTCAAATCAAAATTAAAATAAAATGGTGCTTATTATTCAACAAAAAAACTAATGATTTTAGCCAAACCTTTTTTTTTCTATTATCTACGATTGAATAAATTCTATACGCGATATAAAAGATGAATAGGTTAATTCAAACATACTATTCATTTATCATAATAATATTTTGTTTTAGATAAGTGCAAATGAAGAATTCAATTTGTATAAAACAAAGCGTATGTTTGATTCAAGTTCGCATGAATCGGCGTATTTGTTGTTTACATCATTGAACATCTTAATTTGAGGCTCATAATGGCAAATGAATAGAGGGCCTTGTTCACCAAAAAACAAATGCTTTTCGAGATTATAAATAAAACAATAAAACAAAGACATGACACAAAAGCCAAAGAACTCCATTAAGAGGGCAAGTCACGAAAAGAAGGGGACAACTAAAGTTGGAAAAGTTATTCATGGCGGGTGGAAAATTATTTATTGGAAAAAAAAAGAATTTTTTTCATAATAAAGACATAAACATCATTTTTATCAATTGAAGAGAAACTTCTGATACCCTCTTTTTTTTTCTTATAACAATACTTTCATGTAACTGTTATTCAACTCTGAAGAATTACAATGTTCTGATTTGGTCCCAGAATTCCAAAATTCTTCAAAAAGAGAAACAGCTAAAAAAATTACTCGTCAAATATTCAAATTACCTCGAATTTACTGGTTCAATTTTTATAAGTAGGGAAAACTATTAATAGACCTGTCTCAGTAATAAGTAATAACAAAATTTTCTTTCTATTAATATTAAACTATAAAGACATCCTAGCCTATCTGAAAGTACACCTTCCAGCGAGAAAAAAGTAATAATAAATAAATGAAATATTTTATTTATTATTTGAGAATTTTGTAATTTTCTTTTCTTATTACTTTTTCTTGCCTCTATATATATGATATATATATATATATAGAAAGTATTGGATTCATGTCAAAATTCTATGTCGAGATTTTGCTGGATATACACGTTTTGAGGTCCCCTGAATCCAAAAAGTGGTTTTTGCGACATGGTCTGTCTGTGTGTGTCTTTCTGGGTTCAATTTAAAGCTTGAAGGAATTGAGCTAGGAGTTTGAAATTTTATATTTTATAATTTTATACCCACCTAAGGCGTGAAAATAAGCTTTTTATCAAAATCGCCCAAAAAGTACTAATACTTTACTGATGTATTTTTTCAGTTTTTTTTTTTTTTCGATTTTCTCAAAATTCGCTCCAACGATTTTGATTAAAATTCAAAAATCAATTATTTTTCTTTAAAATGTATATTCTCATTTTGCCATTGAAATCTTCTGAAGACAAATTTACTCTTGTACTTCTTAGGAAAGATAGGAGAAATGGTAAAAAAATATAAATATTTTTCTGTTTATAGATTTTACATCTTGAATATATCTCAACACAAAAAATCTGGTGGCACAAACCTTCTCTAAGGGTAAGAGAATGTTGTGTGCTGTGCGACCAGTCACACTATATATTTTTTTTTACTTTGATTGAACTTTAATTTCATTATAAAATCCTTCTAGTTTTATAAATAGTTATAAATATTCATATTGGGAAACCCAACTCACTCCGACTTTAAAATGGTTCATACTTGGACTAAAACATCAGTTGAGAAAATTTAATTATTTAATTAAAAATTACTGTTTATCTCTATTTTCAAACAACATAGTATAAGAGATCCCATTTATTGCAATAGTATTGTGACTAAAGCCTGGTAGTTAGGCATCCCAAATAGCAGCATGTCTGCGTGAGAAATACCATTTTCAAAGCAGACTAGAGGTTCCTTTTTTTTCTAGAAATATAATTTTAAGTATTATTCGAATTTGTTAATGAAGATATGATTGAATTGGCGCCTATTCGTCTCGCGATCTTTCAGAGAGAAAGATGTTGCAGAATCCGGTTACCGGTTCCGGCCTTGACGTTTCCTGACTGTACCACGGACCTGTCTGGCGACTTGTTGGAGTCAATCTGGTTCTGGTTCTGGTCAAGCCATCCACTCCCGGGTTTTATCTATCTCTTTGAAAGATAACTCTCTCTTTAAGCGCGCTTAGATAAATCATATTTTAAGACTTACAAGAATATATTTTATAGAGCTTAGTCACTAATAAAATTTTAGGAAATATATTACTGGAATTTTGATGTTGCTAAATCGGTTGACAGAACCATCTGGAAATTCCTAACAAAATAAATAAAAAAATCTTTTTTTTCTTCCCTAAATTTATTTTGTTTATCCAACATAATTCGTGCTTAACAAATTTGCTTGCTGTATTCAACTTTGAAGAACTAATCATTCGTTGCAAACATTTTGCATTTTGTTCTCTATTTACATTTCGAACCTAAATTTTTTTTTTTTTGCTTGTTGATTTAGTTCATGTGATGATTTACTCTATGCAAAACGGAGACAGCTCGACTTCTTTCGTCTCACGTATAAATATTTACACTCAATCAGCAAATCCTTTAATCTTTGCTTTTCATATTTAGTATAAATAAATAACTTTTGAATATATATTTAAAATGTAAAAAAGCCTGTTAATATTTTTATATCTAAGGATTTTATACTAATTTAAATTTCTTTTTCGTACTTTAAACCCGTTGAAATGGAGATGTAGGTGTTAAAATACCAAATGAAAAAAAGTACATTGTCACCGTGGCTGGCGATGGTGACATAAGTATAGTATGAAGCTGACATGTCCTGCGAGTGACACGTCATGCTTGTGTGTGGCTGACCACAAAAGTGAAAAACGACTCAGAGCCAATGTCAGCGCAATCACGCAATTGATCATATTTCGGATTCATTTATTTATGAGCTGACAAAACCGACAACAAATCTACTTGAGTGGGATTAGATCAAGCAAGCAAATCAAATCTTATAAAAAATAATCGTTTTTTTTTTTCAATTGCTTTTACTTTCTTTTTTGGAAATGTTTAATATTTCATCACATTCTTCATTTCAATCTTCCAAAAAAAAAAGTAAAAAATCTTCTTTTGACTTCCTCCTTCTGTACAGTGAGGGTCAATACTAAGTCCCACCCATGAGTTTTCTACTTGTGATTATTTCATTGTTTTTATAAAAGAAAATAAAAATCTTTATTGAAAATTTTCTAGGTTTGAACCATGAAAGTTTACATTAAAAAATATATAATATTTTTTTAAAAACAATGAAATAATCACAAGTAGACAACTGTGTGGGACTTATTATTGTCCCTCACTGTACATCTACGATATTTAACAAGGTTCATAAAAAAATATTCAAATTTGGATACAAATAGTGCTCCCTTGTGGATGCTGTGCTAATCAATTTATTTCAATTATAAATACGCTTTTGAATAATCATCAGTCATGAGTGTTGGACAATGAACTCAAAATAAACAAGAAAATTCATCATTGGTCATTTTTGTCCTCATTTTACAAAAAGTAGAAAAAATAAAAAAAAACAAAACTTATTTTATATATGTTTTCTAAATGTCCTATAATTATGGTTTCAAAGGTCAAAGGTTCCGTTCCCGTCTCAGGCGAAAATTTACTAGTATTCCAATTAAATGAGTTGGATACCAATCTCAATTGAAATAACTACGGCCGGGGTCTAAATGGCCTCAGATGCCGAAAAAGACCTTAAACAAATTTAAAAAAAAGTTATATAAGCTTAATTAATTTCTTTTTTTATGACCTTAATTAATTTCTTTTTTTATGACCTTGAAACGAATGCATTTTAATAAATACATGTGTGTATTTAAATTATAAATAATTCATTGATAATTGAAATGTTTTTTTTTTTTTTTTTTTAATAAAATAGAATAATCACATTTTCTTAATTTATTACATAATATTCAGATTAGATGAAATTTATTACATTTCCGGCAGTAAATTTTATCGTCTTCTTTGTCGTTGGTGACAGTAAAATAAGTATTATGTCTTCTTATTCCTCTTCCTTACAAAGGAAAAGATTTCTTAAATCTACTGTATTTGAGACTAATCTACATATTTTCTCTTTGTTGGTATTGATATATTAATTAAATAGGGGAAATGAAAATGAAAATCTTTTTTTTTTAAACATTTTACAATATTTTACACACACTTTCTTAAGGTGTGCGTCTCTGGTGCTGATTTTGAGAGGTTCCAGCGGCCACAATTTTGAGACTATCCACCTCAAATATTTTTTTTTAATTAAAGCTATTTAAAATACCTACAACTTATAGAAGAAGCCTTTTTTTTTATTTTCGAAAAAAAAAAAAAATAAAAAATTACATTAATCACATTAAATAAAAGATATTTTTAAAATCTGGTGGGACTGTCGCACAGCACACAACTTTCTCTTAACTTCGTTAGTCGTAAGTTGAGTACTGTGCTTTTCACACCAGATTTTTCGTGTCGACATATATTTAGTTTCAGCCGATATATTAAAATTCTAGATGTAAAATTTATTAGTATGGAAAAATATTTATATTTTGTTACCAGGGCAACCCTGGTACCCTTCCTATAATATACATGAGTAAAGTGGTCTTCAGAAGATTTCAATGGCAAAATGAAAATATACATTTTAAAGAGCTTCTAAAAAATAATTGATTTTGAATTTTAGTCAAAATCGTTGAAGCGAATTTTGAGAAAATCGAAAAAACCTGAAAAAATACATCAATAAAGTACTTGTATTCTTTGGCTAATTTTGATCAAAAGCTTATTATCATTCTGATTGAAATTCAAAAATCAATTATTTTTTAGATGCTCTTTAAAATGTATATTCTCAATTTGCCATTGAAATCTTCTGAAGACCACTTTACTCTTATACTCCATAGGAAAGATAGGAGAAATGGTTGCCATGGTAAAAAATATAAATATTTTTCTGTTTATAAATTTTTTTTTTTTTTTGTCTTTAAATTTACAAATTAACATATAAAAACAATGTTCATAAATATGTTTTTTTTTATATCTTGAAATTCGAATGTACCTTCTTACTGTCGGAAACTAATCATATCTCGACACAAAAAATCTTGTGTGACAAGCACAGCACACAACTTTCTCTTCCTGAAGGGTAAGAGAAAGTTGTGTGCTGTGCGAACCAGTCATACCATATTTTTTAAAAAGCATTATTTTAATATGATAAAAAAAATTATTATTTTAAAAATGGAGAAAGATTTATTCGATATTTCGTAATTCTGGTTGATTTATATGTAAATTCATTCGCTTCTCTCCCAAATGAAAATGAATTTCCCGTGGGTCGTCAGGTAGGCTCAATCACACTTTGAAACAGGTCATTACCTAATCGTAAGACCCTCCTATTTTATCTCTCTGCAGGCTGGATTCCTCTGCCTTTCTCTGAATCTCTCGGATGAAACAACTTCAATCGAAATAAACATTCCTAATAACTATATATAAGCCTCGATTCATAACCTATAGATAGTAGATAATCTAAGTGTCGTTTAAAGTCAAAATGTACAGTGCAATTAGATCTAAACCCCAACATCCGAAAAAAGTTTCCCTTCAACGCCAAATTGTCCAACTCCTCCCCATAGAATGTAATAAAAACTCTTTTGAGCGTCTGGTTATTGCGGGAAGTGGGGAAATGATGGTTTTTCGGAATATATATAAAAGTGCGTCGAAATCTCGGGTGGGTAACCCCTAGGTGTTGAACGTTCCCCGGTAGTCATCGGTATAATATAATTTAAAAATAAATATATACACAATTTATACTCCTAAATGCCATCAATAGCCGAGAGGGCAAAATTAAAAACAAAATCTGTCTAATGGCTATCTATTTATTCAAAAATCTGGTGTGACTGGCGCATAGCACACAACTTTCTCTTACCTTCGGTAATCGAAAGTTGTGTACTGTGCTTGTCACACCAGATTTTTTGTGTCGACATATATTTAGTTCCCGACAGTAGGGAACATTTGAATTCAGATGTAAAATTTATAAGTATGGGAAAATATTTATATTTTGTTACCATGGCAACCATTTCTCCTATCTTCCCTATGAAATACAAGAGTAAAGTGGTCTTCAGAAGATTTCAATCGCAAAATGAGAATATACATTTTAAAGAGCATCTAAAAAATAATTGATTTTTGAATTTAAAAAAATCGTTGGAGCAAATTTTGAGAAAATCGAAAAAACTGAAAAAGTACATCAGTAAAGTACTAGTAATCTTTGGCCGATTTTGATTAAAAGCTTATTTTTCCGGTCCCGGGGGTGGTTAAGTTAAATATAGAATTTCAACCTCGTAGCTCAATTCCTTCATGCTTAAAATTGAACACACACACCCACCCACCACCCACCCACACAGACAGACCATGTCGCAAAACCACTTTTTTGGATTCAGGGAACCTCAAAACGTGAAGATCCATCAAAATCTCGACATCGAATTTTTGACATGAATCCATTACTTTCTCTCTATATATATATTACATATATACATAGTAAGAGAAAGTAAAAATTAGATAAAAAATCTTGATTGTGGTAATTTGTATAAGAAACAACGTTATTGTCACACATTCTATGACCTTATTCAGGTAAATATGCATACAAAATGAGTGACCGAAACGTTTTTTCTCATATAAATAAAACACAGTTTATACGTAATAAATAATTTTTATTTAATAACAACAACAACTGAGAAAGCTTTAATTAACTCTTAAATTTTTAAATTTTAACATTGTCAACAATGTAATTTGTTGATTTTAATTAAGATCAACCCTTTGCTTGTTCTCTATCAATAACTCTGTGTGTTTATTAGCTATTAATTTAAATTGATATTTGGTTAGGGAATTGCTTTTGATCAATCGAGATTAGATGTCATATTGATAGTATGAGGAGAGTAGTGATATATTATGAGTACTAAGGAGAGAGAGAGAGAGAGAGAGAGAGAGAGAGAGCAATTCAATGTCATGGACAAGGAAGAAGCCAAGGCCGTCTGCATTACGATATTGAATTTAAAAGTTGACCTATTCGCCGCCAGAAAGCGCTAGCTTATCAAACTTTGCAAACTGTTCTAAGAGCCAAATGGGAATGCGGAGAAAAAAGAAGAATTTGATTATTAACTAATCTCATATATTATCAATAATAATACAAAGAGATTAAAAAAAACTTTTTGCTTTTAATCAATCTTAATTTTAATTAATGTTAATTCAGAAATAAATGAGTTAATAGGGATTGATTATCTCTTTTTTCTTTGACATATATAACTAAATAAAAGGATTTAGTATTTTAATTCCTTTGACGGCCCTTGTTTCTCTTGGCAAAAGACTAAACCAACGCCTAATTGCATCTTACACCTTAATTCAAAACAAATTCCACTCTCCATTCCTTGGAATAATTTTCTCTTTATAGCTTTCATTTATGTTTATTTATTCTAACTAGCTATACCTTATCTAACCTAAATTCAGCCTTGATTTTAGTTTTTCGCCCTTACTCCTATAACTTAATATTAGGCAAATAATATAATAAAAAAACTTAAAAAAAAAATGCTTTTATTTAAATTGAACTAAAAAGAGAGAAATAATTTAATTGTTCTATATAATAAGCGAGTGCGGTACTGTGGTCCAGTAGTAGGGCATGTTGAGCGTAAATCGACAGACCCGTGGTGCGACTCCCGGCGGTACCTATATTTTTCGCTTATTTAAATTAATAAATACTTGGTTATATGTTTTTCATAATTACTTCATGGACCAACACATGATATATACATAGGCGCCGGAACTGGGGGGGGGGCAAGGGTACATTGCCCCCCTGGCATCCTACAGAGGGGGGGGGGCAGAGGGGGGCAAAATTTCTTCTTTTATTTCATTTATTTTTAAAAATGATATATTTTTACTTTTGAAAAATAAAATCTTCTAAATTAAAAAAATTAAAAGAGTAAGAAATTCATTTTTTTCCAAATTTTTTCCAAAAATTTTTGATAAAATCACTAGCAAATTTTTTAAAATTTTAATTTTATTAAAATTGTGATTTTATTTAAAATTTTTAAAGTTTTATAGTAGATTTGTTTTTGTTTTATACTATTTGAACATATTAAATTATTTTAATTTTCTAAAAAAAATTTCCCCCCCCCCCCTGATTCAAATTCGTTCCGGCGCCCCTGGATATATATAATTCTTTATTTAATTGTTCTTGTTAAAATTGTTGAATATTTATGACTTAAAATAAAATCGTGGGGTGCACATTGATAGCTTAAGGAATTGTATATGCTTAGAGCCTCGGAATCACTTTGAAGCGCCCCACGCTTTTATTTTAAGTCATAATTATTCAACAATTTTAACAATAACAATTGAATTATTTCTCTCTTTTTAGTTCAATTTAAATAAAATCATTTTTTTTTTAAAGTTTTTTTATTATATTTTTATTTTAAACTTTTTAGTCTTTTTTACTTTCTTGTATAGAGAACCCGATTGCTTAAAAACCAAAGCAGCTAGATGGATGGAATTTGGTATATGCTTCTTACACTAAAATTGTAGATTTCTATCAACTTTTGGAGTAAATACCTGGAAGTAGTACTTTACCTAATAAGTTTTTTCAGAAATTTCGAAATTTTCAATTTCTATTATGATAAAATACTCAATTTTAAAAAGTTTTTATTCTTTGACATTTTTTCAAAAACTGAATAGTTTTTGAAATAATCAACGAAGAAAACGACATTTTTAGTAAATTTTGGAAAGAAAAAAAAAAATAAAAAATACAGGTGTCATTAAAAAACATGTAAATATACACAAATGAATTTGTATAATATTATTTTCGCATATATATATATATATATACATGAATGCGTGTATGTTTAAGTAAAATCGTTTGGTAGGTATTCTTAAAACAAAATTGTGCAACAAGGATTTGATTTAAATAAATAATTGTTTAAAAAAAAATTGAAAAATTTTATTATTTTTTTTTATTTTAATAATTTTTATCTTAGACGTCCGCGGCCCAGTTTCAATCAGCCCGCCACGGGTTGTGAACCGCTGCTCTATACATATGTATTAACCTATATAGAGGTAAGAGAAAGAAAAATCTATATTTATAATAGCGGAATGTCCGTATGTCCGTCTGTCACCAACTTCCCGTAATTTTGCCGTCTTATAGAGGACGTTATGGAGAGTCCAGGAAAAAGACTCGGGTCCGCAATTTCTCAAAAGAGCAGATGCAACAAATTCTAGAATTTTCCAATTGGATAGCATTGAGTTGATTGTCTTGCCTTATGAAAAATTAAAGCCAATTAATTAAATAATTAAATCTCACTAAGGAAAAATAATAAAAATTTTTATAAGTATAATTAAATTTTTCTTTTTTTTTTTTTTCTTTAGGGAGTCGAATTGAATAAAGACAGACAGCCTTGCAAGCAAATGCTGTTCATAATTACAAGGCGCCGGCAAGTGCTGCCTCTGGTGTCCATTCTCTAAACCCTTTTTACTTTCTCTTTTATAAAATGAAATTAAACTTTAATTTAATCAAATAAATTTCATAAAAATTAGTATAAATATCACGGAGGGGACAACCTAAAGGGGGAGGGAGGGGGCCTAAAAGGCGTCCCTCCTCGAAAAGCAAAAAATTGAAATATTCTGGTCTATAAGGTGGTCTTGAAAAGCATTAAAGTAGAAAGGGAGCGAAGGTAATGAGTGCGAGTGAGATGGAGAGAGTCGCTTAAAGATGCTGAGTCTCCGTTCTTGGTGCACATGCACCGGATTCCAAACAATGCGCGTGACGTCATCTTTTCTCAGAATCAATTACAGACAAATAATAAAAATAAAACTATTTGTTTTATTTTATTCATCAAATTAGAAGAAAAAAAAAAAAAAAATTAAATAATTTAAAAAAATGAATATGAAAAATTATTTTAATAAAGGAAATAGGCCTAAATCTTTTCTTGGGTTCCTTTTTCTTATTCGGTTTTTATTTTGATTTTTTTCTTAAAATTGCTTCTTTTCCGCTTCCTCCCTGTGGGGGGGGGGGGGTCTTCTTTTCTTTTTTGAGGGGGCCCCCGGGGGCCGGAACCTGATATATTCTAACTTTTGATTGATTATTGAGGTGGGATTTATTTGTTTTTCTTCCTGAGACGGGTGTTAAAGTTAATTGTATTTTCAATTTATATTTCGGCATCTAAGATCATACACTTTTTGGAAATAAATAAAATAGCTTCCAGCAGGTGAGAGACTCAACACTCAGCGGGCAAAGGCGTACCGAGGCAGTTAGGGGCCTGGGGCGGCACTAGAAGAAGGGCCTTTATACATTTTGTACCAGAGTTGTAAGCTTCTATTGAATTTTTTTTTGGGGGGGGGTACTCATCTTTAAATATCCCTGAACCCCTTTCCCACGGGGTCAGAGGGTCAGAGCCTCTCAAGAGAATTTTTATTAAATTTTTTTTTTATCAAAGTTTTTTCCGTTTTTACTTGAGGCCTGAGGCCCCGGG
>JAKCPI010029855.1:0-10830 GCA_023213315.1 Euborellia annulipes | reverse complement strand
AGATTTTTTTTTTTATTAAATATTTATTCAATAGATTAACAAGAAATTCTTTTTTACGTCACACGCTTCTTTTTTTCGTTTCTTTTTTTCTCAATGAAAAATTTGAATACGAATGATTTTTGTTAATTTAAATAATATGTGAAAATTGAAAATGTTATGTATACAGTATAGACCAGAGTTTCTCAACCTTTTGAAGTCCACAGGCACCCCAAAGGTGCGTTGGGAATAACATTACGCACTAGGACATCTTCCTTTTTTTCCCCCTAGCAAAACGAAATTTTTTCTGGCCCTGTGGGAAATTTTTTCACCTTCCGTCAAAATCATTTGACCATTTTTTTAGCAAAGCTAATTTTTTTTACGCACTCCGGGAAATTTTTGCCGATTGGGTTAAAATCATTTGACCTTTTTTTCGGAAAACTTTATTTTTCCCCCGCCTCTTTGTTTTTTTTTTTTTTTTGTTTTTTTGTTTTTAAAATATATCGCAGCACCCAAGTGTTAATATTGCTTTGTTATTGTATTTTTATTGTTTTAATATTGTATTTATATTGCTTTGGTATTGTATTCTTATTGCTTTGTTTTTGTGTTGTATTTATAGTGTTTAGATCTTGTTTTGATTTTGTATTACTTTTGTATTCATATTGTTTTGTAAAAAAAAAAAAAAAATGCCCACGGGGCTTGGAGTAGTAGGTAGCGTGCCTACCTAATTCTATACCGAACGTCGCGGGTTCGGACTCCAGGCAGTCCGAAGATTTTATTTAAGGCATTTGGATACCAAATGACTTAAATAAAAATGCCTGGACCCCCAATTGATAAATTAAACATACTGAGCATTGTTAAAAGTCTTAAATGGCCTCAGTTGCCGAAAAGACTGTGTGAATGTGAGTGTGAATGTTTAAAAAAAAAATATATATCGCGGCACTCCTTAGCCATTCTCGCGGCACCCTTGGGTGCCGGGGCACACCAGTTGGGAACCACTGGTATAGACAGTTTGCTTTTATACAATGTAAAAAATCTGGTGTGGCCTAATGCCCAGCACACAAATTTCTATCACCGTCAGTAATCGAAAGTTGTGTACTGTGCTTGTTACACCAGATTTTTTTGTGTCGAGATATATTTCGTTTCCCATAGCACCTTAGTTAACTTGACCATTTACATTTCATAAGTAAAAAAGTCAATAGATTCAAAAGGGAGTCTATAGGGGCTCTATGGAAGAAAGAGCCGGAAAATGAATTTGTTAAATCTGAAATACTACATCAGCAAAGTGAACTTAAAACAATTTTCACGAAATATTTTACTGATATATATTGCAATATTTTAAAGAGCTGATTGATTTATATGAATTTTAATCTAAATTTTTGACATCATCGCAATACTTTCTCACTATTACATCACATATATGGGTAAAAGAAAGTAAAAAAACAAGTGGTGTGACTTAAGAGTGACTTCAGGAAAGGATTATGTAAGCAAAACCTTGGACTCAAAATTATGACTTAAGAGATAGAAAAATTATTTATTAGTATTTATTTGTAAGATGCAGGGAGGGAGGGAGGGGGAGGGGGAAGGTGAAGGAGCAGGAATTGTAAACGTGAGGTCAATCAAGAGAGCCGAGGTTAAACGGAAATCAATGAATTTAAATGGTGAAACATGAATTGATTAATAAATTTGCCAACAAACGTACAAATAACGTACAATCATTAAATTTAAATTATTGAAATTCTACGCCCCTCTTTTAAAGACCAAGAATTGAAAAAGCATTTGGTACACATAGGATTATACCGCTTCAAGAAAAAAAGGACGAAACATTGGTTCACATCATAGTGGAGTATCCCTTGTACGAAGCCAATGGGATTTTATTCATCATAAACAATTAGGGGTAGCATTTTTGGAGCTGGAACGGATTAATGGCATTCCAATTAATTTCATTGGGGAAAATTGCTTTGAGATACGACCAAGGTTACGGAACGAATTAAACTCGTATCTCGAGGAATCACAGTTCAGTATTAAGACAAAATACAAGCAATATTAAAACATCGATTGGGACATCGAGCTATAATTTTTTTAATGACTTATTAAAAAATTATCGTAATTAAATTTTTTGTTATCAAGCAAATACAAAAAAACAATCTGTTCCAATAATCTTTAATTTTTTTTAAATTTAAAAATGAATTTATTGTTATTATTAATCACATATTAATTAAGAAATTTTTAAAATAAGCTTAGATGATTTATTTAAAAACCAACTGTCAAATTAGTTCAGCATTCTTGCAATAGATGGCAGGCTAGTCTAACAGCTGATCCCCTTTTGGCCTATATTTATATATTTTTATGCTTTTATAAAAGATACATAACATATAATAACATTTATAAAGTATTTATTGTTATAAAATCAATGAAAATCAACCAAATGCATTAAATATTATTAGCTACCATTCTGACATCTCTTGGCAAATTTTTGAATTACTTGATATTTGGGCATACTTTTTATGACACACAACGCCATCTTATCGGGAAAAACATGCATAACACCTTTGCTCCTATTCCCCCTTAATTGATTATAATAAAATATGATTGATATTTTATTTATTTTGAGTTCAAAATTTTCTAAAATATTTTATAATTTTGTAACAACCTCTCTTAAAAATGTTGACTTTATTAAAATGATTTGCTCACTCAACGTAGTTAATCTCACCTCTTTAACCAAAGACCACCAAAAGTGGTTAATAATTAATTTACACATTTTATTTTATTTTTTTTTTTTAAAGAAGATTTCAGACTGAAATTACAACTGCACACACGCACATAAAAGAGATATTGGATTGCGTTGTGTGTGTTTATTTATTATTAGTCGACAGATGTTTGTTTACTTTGGCTTTTGGCCATTGAGTAATAACAAGCGCAAGAAAGAGGATTAAATGAAGGCAATTTATGAATGAATGAAAGAACCAAACCCTACCTACCTACCTACCTACCTTCTGCTTGGAATTGTCCTCCAACAGATGAATGAATGAATGGCTCAAATACGTCATTTTGCAAAAAAAAGACCAGTCATTCAGACGGACAGACAGACATCGTTCGCTCTCACTTTTTATTTATTATCATATTAATACGACTCTTCCTATTTTGTTGCTATCCTAAAATATATCATTTTGAAGAGGTCTTTTAAGGGTGAGTAGGAGCGAAGCTGTTACGCATGTTTTTGCCGATAAGATGGCGTTTTGTGTCTTAAAAAGTAAGCCAAAAAAAAAAAAACACCTAATACGAAAATTTGTCAAGAGATGTCAGAATGGTAGCTAATAATCTAATATATTTTTTTGATTTTCATTGATTTTTTAACAATGAATAGATTATAAACGTTATTATATATTAAATTTATCATTTATAAAAACATAAAAATATATAATATAGGCCAGCTAATAGGGGATCTGATAATACCGGCTGTTAGACTAGCCTGCCATCTTTTGAAAGAGTGCTGAACTATTTGACAGTTAATTTTTAAATAAATCATCTAAACTTATAGAAGGAACCGGAGAACAAAACCAGCCGTTAGTGGACGCCTCTCACATCAATTTAATTCGTAAATATTTCGACCGGCATCACTCCTGGTCATCATCAGTACAATTGAGTTGAATCAAAACGTTCGCTCGTGCGGACATTAGTCCCCCGCTTCTCTGAATTTCTAAGAAATTATTTTTAACATATTTGTTGACACGGGCCCTCCGAAAAATCATTCATTTTTTTTTGTACTGATGATGACCTGGCGTTATGCCGGTCGAAATATTTACGAATTAAATTGATGTGAGAGGCGTCCACTAGCAGCTGGTTTTATTCTCCGGTTCCTTCTATATGTATATGATCCAGCAAAAGTCCTAATTGTCATCTAAACTTACTTAAATAAAGGAACAAAATGAGGGGTAGGCTACGTGTTTTCAGATTTCAGACATCACATTTTTTGGACCACCCTAATATATAAACCCCTAAATGTCGGCAGCAGCCGAGAGGGTAAATAAAAAAAAATCCGATAAGTCCGTGATTCGTGGTTCAGACAAAGTTTTTTCTATTATATACCTGGTAAGAGATATTTATTGTTTTAAAGAAAAAAATATTTTTATGCGATTCTTCTTCTTCATACTTCATAAATTTTAATTTATTTAATTTTAGTGATTCTGTCATGTTTACAAGCTGTTTACAATATCCTTTATAATTAGTAGTGGTAGGTCATTCTTTAAAAAAAAACACACACACACACACACATAGCAGACTAATAGACTTTTTAATTGATTTAGGCACACAAAAAGAAAATAATAATTACTAGCCGTGGCGTCCGCCTTCAGCGGGCATATCCATCAGGACTCTGCTTTAATATCGGGCTGGCTCAGTATGTAACGAAAATAAGTTTTTGTAATCTTTAGACGGTTTTCTTGGAACATATAAAACATTATTTGATTACTTTCTCTTATCTATACATGAATATATATAGAGAGAAATTATTCGATTCATGTCAAAAATTCGATGTCGAAAAGTGATTTTCGCAACATGGTCTGTCTGAGTGAGCAAGAGCGGATCCAGAAGAGTTTCTCAGGGGGATTGTAATCTGGTGTGAGTGGTCGCACAGCACACAATCTTTTCTTATTATCGGTAACTTAAAGGTGCATTCTGTACTTGTTTACCAGAATTTATATACAAATCAAATTTTTAAGTACAATTTAAAGCATGAAGGAATTGAGCAACGAGGTTGGAATTTTATATTTAAATTAGACACCTCCCTGGAAGGTGAAAATAAGCTTTTAATTAAAATCGGCCAAAAGGTACTAGTAACAGTGAGCGCCACAATTAAGTCCCCACTTGAGAGCTTTAGCCTTAAATATATGGTATAGAATATGGTAAATGGTGAAATAATTTTAATTTTAAAAGGTAAAATAAAATCATCTGTACCAGATCTTACGTTTTACCTTTTCGGTCAATAAAATTATTTCACTTTTCATATTATACTATATAATATACTTAAGGCTAAAGCTATCAAGTGGGGACTTAATTGTGGCGCTCACTGTACTTTACTGATGTAGTTTTTCAGTTTTTTTTTTTTTCGATTTTTTCAAAATTCGCAACGATTTTGATTAAAATTCAAAAATCAATTATTTTTTAGATGCTCTTTAAAATGTATATTCTCATTTTGCCCTTGAAATCTTCTGAAGACCTCTTTACTCTTGTACTTCATAGAAAAGATAGGAGAAATTGTTGCTATGGTAACAAAATATAAATATTTTCCCATACTAATAAATTTTACATTTTGAATTCAAATGTTCCGTACTGTCGGGAACTAAATATATGTCGACACTAAAAATCTGGTGGGACAGTCACACCAGATTTTTGAAAATATAATTTATTAAATTTCGAGGTCTCATATTTGACTACTTTTGTAAATATGGTACTACTAATGTTAATTCCCTCATTTATGTAACATAAATTTAAAATATGAATTGAGTGGAGGGGGGGGGGGGGGGGAGTGCGTGCCACTGTTCTCTCAATTGTCTCAATGATTCTAAGAAATGATTATTATTTCGTTGTGTCATATTGCTTGCTGACAGTTAGTATTAGATTTCGTGTTTGAAAAAAATAAAATAAAATAAAATAAAACTAGGCGTGAATGTGACCTTTTCCTTGTCTATTTCGATGACTACTTCCATTTGGTGTTTTTGGTGAGGGTCAGAGTTCGGCAATGGGTGGGGCCACACATTTACAAACTTTAATAACTCTATTTAACTTGCCTTTTTTAATAAACTTTCTAGCTACTTGCTTTTCAGTTACTTTAATTATAATAATTGAAAAAAGACTTCTGGAGGTGTGTGTAACTTCGTTTTATTGGCCTTACGTAAGTCTCTATAGTGTTTAAGATACTTAGATACATACAAATGAATTTTGTGATAAATATAAAATGGATGATTAATCTCGATTTTTTACTTTCTCTTACCTCTATATATATGCTAATATATATAGAGAGAAAGTATTGGATTCATGTCAAAAATTCGATGTCGAGATTTTGATGGATCTTCACGTTTTGAGGTCCCCTGAATCCAAAAAAGTGGTTTTCGAGACATGGGGCTGTCTGTCTGTCTGTGAACAAAATATCTCAAGAACGAAAAGAACTAGGATGCTGAAATTTTATATTTAAGTTAGGCACCCCCATGGGACGTGACACGAAGCTTTTGAACAAAATCGACCAAAGAGTACTTGTACTTTACTGATGCACTTTTTCAGTTTTTTTCGATTTTCTCTAAATTCGCTCCAACGATTTTTTTTTTTAAATTCAAAAATCAATTATTTTTTAGATTCTCTATAAAATGTATATTCTCATTTTGTGATTGAAATCTTCTGAAGACCACTTTACTCTTGTACTCCATAGAAAAGATAGGAGAAATGGTTGCCATGGTAACAAAATATAAATATTTTCCCATACTTATAAATTTTACATCGCATGGTAGGTAGCGTGCCTACCTCCTATCCAAACGTCCGGGTTCGGACCCAGGCAGTCCGATGATTTTATTTAAGCCATTTGGATACCAGATGGCTTAAATAGAAATGCCTGAACCACAAATTGATTTATTAATTACAACGGTTATCGTCAAAAGTCTTAAATGGCCTAAGTTGCCGAAAGACTGTGTGAATGTGTGTGTGAGTGTGAGTGGAATGAGAAAAGGGAATGTTTTTTAAAAAAAAAAAAAATTTTACATCTTGAAAATCGAATGTACGGTACTGTCGGGAACTAAATACCTATCGAGACAAAAAATCTGGTGTGACAAGCACTATCCAGGAAGTTGACCGTGTAGGTGTCGATTTCGTCCCCCCTGGGGGTCATCATCAATGCAAGTCCCACACACCCACGACGTGTGTTAGCGCATGTAATGGGCGCCCGTTCAGGAATGTCCCGTTCATGTTGCATGTCCATGTTGTTAATATATCCACTGTTGTGGTGTGTCTGTTTGAAACACCGAGGCCGTCCTGCTTTCCCTTTTTTTTTTTTATTTAGACATATAAAGGTTCTACGCACCGCCAAATTAAATCAAAAGATCATATCACTAAGAAAATGTAATTAAAATATAAAATGGCAAATATTATAAATCATATTGTGTTATAATAATACGCGTGTGTATAAATCATGTTTTGTTTAAACTCATTTGAATGTGGCAATTTTATTTAGAATTAATGTTTCCTTTAAACTAATAGATAAAATTTCATAAAAACTCTCACTTTGCATGAATTATAAATAAAAACATCATCGTTTAGTAATTGAAACCATCAAATGTAAATTATTAGCTTTTTACTTATGTTGTTGTTTTTTTTTTTCTCTGAGGGAAAAGTATTCAGTTTTATTGGTCTGTCTTAAATGAATAAATCCCCTTCGGATTATTATGAAATGTGATCCTTGGGTGGAGTTAAATGTCTTAATTTGTATCATTATTTGCAAGGGGTGGGAGAACGTAACACGTTCGTTTGCCTAGACAAGACGCCGAAACGTCAATCTGGTGAGGCTTTACTAAAATAAATATGTCTGCCGAAAGTCTTCAAGTTTTTTTTTGACTGCGCCTAAGCAATACTTGCCAAAAAGTCATAATACACAAATTAAATCATTTGGATACCAGATTGTATAAATAAATATGCCTGAACCCGAGGGGGGGGGGAGGGGGGGGGGGGGCCCTTGTTTATTTTTTTTTTTTTTTTATTTTATATTTTTTTTTTTTTTTTTTAAACGCTTTAAATAAAAATAAAAAAATAGTGTGCTGTGCGACCCCTCACTCCCGATAACCCCCCCGAGATACACCTCTGGACCGCCACTGCCTAACCACAATTATATATTTAGTTACAATATTACACAAGAGCAGATCCAGGAGAGTTTTTCGGAAGGATGGGGGGATGGGTAATTTTTTTGGCGCTTGGGCCATAGCACAGTGGTAGAATGCTTGCCTCTTCTGCTAGGGGGCCATGGGTTCGCTTCCCGTCTCATACGACTAAAATTTATTTATTTATTACAGGAGAAAGTAAAAAGAAAAGTACAAATGAAATATTTAAGTATTAATAAATAAGAAATTATATATATATCTAAGATTTATATATTCCGTAGATGACCTCAAATCGAAATTTATATATAGATATTACCACCTGAAAAGATGGCTATACATCCACCGATTTCCTCAGTGTGCCCTTAAGCCGTAACACCCTGACCAAATCGTGATCCTTCCCCCACCCCTTACATCTTTTCTCGTACATGTATCAATTATTTAAGTATTAATTTTTGAAATTTTATATTTTTCTCTATTCTCCGAGGGGGGGGGGAGTTAATTAACCCATTTACCCGCCCCTGTATCCGCAACTCAAATATTCGTAATTGTTGTGTTCTCACTATTTTAATGCAACATTGCCTTTCTAAAAAATCTGGTGTGACTGGCACACAGCACACAACTTTCTCTTACCATCGGTAATCGAAAGAATGACTCAGTGCGCAGGTGGCGGTAAAATTGTAGTACCTCTGAGATTTATTAAGAAATAGAATTTTTTTTAGCATCTTCTGAACTAATATTTTTGAAACATTGAGACGACGAACTAGGATAAAGAAGTCTTCAAAACAAGGGCGGATACAGGGTGGGTAAAGGGGGTAATTACCCCTCTCCCCTCGAGATTTGAAAAAATAATTTTTTTCGAAAAAAAAAATCATTTTTAATGTACCAGTAAAATTTTAAAAATTAATGCTTAAATATTTGTATTTATATTCTGGCAAACAAGTACAGAATGCCCCTAAAAATTACCGAAATTAAGAAAAAAATTGTGAGCTGTGCGACCAGTCACACCCGATCGATTCCCCCCCGAGAAACTTTTCTGGATTCGTACTTGGTTCGAAAGCGGAAAGTCCTGAGGAGCCTCAATTTGCCTAAACAAAACACAAACTCATCTCGCAAATTTTCCTTATCTGAAATGATGATATTCCTCGATCAAATTTTACTTTACTTGAAAATATTATGAAATAGGAGGGGGAGAGGGGGAGGGGGAAGTGACACAATCAAAGGGATCATCATCATCATCATCATCCAAGTTGGAGCCAATAATGATAATGATTCGTTTTGAAGTTGATGAATCATTGACAATTAATCAAGGCGAGACGAGCGAGCAATGAGAATGTTGAGGAGGCAAACTTAACGATGATGGATCTTAAAGAAGGATAATCGAAGGCCAAAGGAAGAGAGAGAGAGGGTATTTATTATTATTGCTTTAAACCTCCTCATCCTCCGTCTCCTCTAACAACAACATTAGCCATGTTTAATAAACGCAAATTGAGAAATTAAGAGGTGTTCACAAGTGGTGACGTCAACCTAATCGATTTGCATTTGTTATCACGATTTGTTAAATATTAGGAATTTTATATAAATAATTAATCATGGAATGAACACCAGAGTCGCCTTTTATTAATCATTTTTTTGCCCTCGGGCTTGCTAGCGTGACTATACCAAGGGTCGCGGGTTCGGATCCCAGGCAGTTCGATTTAAGCCATTTGAATACCAAATGGCTTAAATAAGAATGCCTGGACTTCAAATATAAATATTCTATAACGGTTAAAAGTCTTAAATGGCCTGAGTTGCCGAAAAGACTGTGTGAGTGTGTGTTAAAAAAAAAATTAATCATTTTTTAAGGTTCCCAAAGCACCAAGATCGTTGCAGTCAAGCAATGACAAGCGTAGCCAACTTTCGATTGGGACGTCCCCTCATAGCCATCAGTATAAAAAATAATAAGTAAAAAAAAAAGTTCCCAAAGAACTAGAGATTCTAAATATTTTTAGTAGGCCTATTAAGGCTTATCAGTAGTTTAGTTCCGGGTAGACCTAGCTGAAGCTCGGTTTTTTTTTTTTTTTTTTTTTGAGGAAATTGAAAAAAACTAAAAAACTACATCAATAAAGTACTAATACTCGAAGTTTTTTTAAAGACGAATAGGGATATGGTATCGAAAAAAAGTATCGTTACTTGTACTTGATATCGTATAGAAAGGAAAGTATCGATACCAGAAAGGTATCAGAAGAAAAGAATCAATATGAATTAGTTATCGAATATTTCTTAACATCTTTACATTTAACAGTAAAACCAAGAGATGCAGTATAAAAAATAAATTCTTTCCATTTTATATTAATTTTATATTTTATAAATTAAGTAATAAAAAAGAATCAATATAAGGATTGATTCTATATTTCATAAAAATAATTAGATAAAAAATAAAAAAAAAATTAAAGATGAGTTCACTTCTTTTTGTCGCCGACTGTCCCAAGCCAAGCGAGGGAAAACGACAATCAGAATGTTTCCCTCTTTATTATTTCTGTTTAATTAATCAAAACGTGGGCTTACCTGGTGATATCGAGGATGAAAAAGAAAGGAGCAGGCATGGAACGCTCAGGTGATGTGTCGGTATCGTGGATTGTTGAGGAAGGAAACATTATTTGATGAGATAAGAATAAAGAGATGTAACAGAATCAAAAGCTTCAGGCTTACTGAGGCGGCGACGAAGCGCTGCCGCCGCCGCCGCAGTCGTCGTCGTCTTCGTCTTACAACCGAACAAAGCCGAACTCTCCCGAAGTGCAAGTGTATGTGTAATTGAAAGAAATCGATTTGATTGTTGGATCTATTTTTAATTTCAATAATGAAAATAATATAAAAAGAGAAAGATAATTTTTTTTTAATAAAATAAATTGAATACATAATACATTTTTAATATTTTAAATGAATAAATAAATAAAAATTTACTGTTGCACAGCACACAGCTTTCTCTTACCTTTAGGAAGAGAGAAGTTGTGTTCTA
>JAKCPI010029854.1:0-15007 GCA_023213315.1 Euborellia annulipes | reverse complement strand
TATCTTTTCGATAATTTAAATAGTAAAAACAAAATTAGTAGAAATGTGTATAAATTAGCTATAAAAAGAAGAAAAGGAAAATTAGTTGAATAAATTAATAAAAATTCTAGATGCTTATTGAAAAAGTGAGTTATTGATATTTAAGGTCCGGTCTAAAGAGGAGGGTGGAGGTAAGGGGTTTTAAGGGATCTATAGCTTCCTTCCCTAAAAGACCTAAACTTATACAAGATATTTTGAATTCTTATAATATTAAAATTACCAATCACGGTAAAAATCTCGGATGGTGACCATCGTATCCATCGATATAATATAATCTAAATTAAAATTAACTGGAACAGCCTCTAGCAGCTGAGAAGGCAAATTAAAAAAAAATATTCAAATTATAGACTTATAATTTTTTTTTAAATTCATTTTTGTCTATTAAAAAACAAACCAAGTTTTTCTCATAAAAATGAGAATAGTCTTTTACATGGATAAAATTAGAGAAAGGGAAGTATTCAAGACATTTTCAAGAGTGGCACGATGCCAATGCAACAAATCGATTTATAAGTTTGAGGACGATCCTCAAAGGAAGCGTTAAACATTACGTTTTTGTATGATTAAGATCAATTTCTTTCAAAATCACTACTCTTAAAAAACAAAAAAACTCGACTCGCAGTATCATTCAATTAATTTTCTTTTTATTTTATTAATTTGTCTTGATAAACAAATTTAAAGATTAATTAATAAAATAAATTATAGACTGAGACACTGTTGAAAATTTTCAAGGGATATTCATAAACTTGTATATGAAGTCTATTACATGCATTGGCGTAGCCAGAAATTTTTGATGGGGGATCAAGCAATTTTTTCAAAAATTTAAGATTATTTTAGGGTATTTATAAATCATTTTGGTTTGTTTTTTAGCTAGAGTAAATTATTATATTTTACTTTCTCTTACCCTATGTGAAATATAATTTGTATTAAATATCTAGTCATGGCTTGGTTCCATGGGGGGGGGGGGTTGAACCCCAAACCCCCCTGGCTACGCCTATGATTACATGTCTGTTTATAAATTTTACATTCGGGAAGTTAAAAATCATACTTTTTAAACTACTTAAATTTGATTCCTATTTTTTTTTTTACTTAATAAACCAGTTTATGAATTCTATTTCACAAACTGGGTATATTGAAATTCAAGCACGAAAGTATATGAAAATCGGAAATTTAAATTCTTTTTTTACAGTGTAGATTTTGAAAAACAAATGTATAAATAGTATGTATACTGATAATAAAAACATTGATTTTATACAAAACTAATTGGAAAGTTGAAGGGAGTGAACACAAAGCCCAGGATGGATGGGAATGAGGGCTGAGACGTACGTCTGTCTGTCTTTTGACGGATGACGCTCCGTCAGGCGACCGGTTCAACCAACTACACTGATGCACGCACACACATTCATGTATAGGATGATTGCGAAAAATAATCAGTATTTGTGTTTATTAAATTAAACGACTCCTTTCAGGTTTAGATTAACACACACAACAATGACTACGTGGGCGGACGGGGAAGGGAACAAATAAAAAAAAAAAAAACACTTGATTTTTTTCTGCTTCCTCAAGAACTTCTTAGTTATTCATCTGTTTGTTTGGGAGGCGAGATTGTTGTAAATGTTTTGAGAATTGAACATAAGTTTGTGACTTAAATTCCCTTTAATATAAACTTTAATATAAACCCTTGGAAAAGATTTCTTTAATACATTACACTCTGGTTGGGTCCTTCGCCCACTCTCTCTCTCTCTCTCTCTCTCTCTCTCTCATTCTTTCTCTTTAGAAAAAGAAAAAGATGAACCGATAAAATGTAGATTTAAATATATTTTAAACTTTTCTTTGTAATTTGTATTTTGTACTATTTAATTTTATTTCTTTGTATATTTATTTAAACGCGTGTACTTTACATGTTTATTCACATTCAATTAAAGATAATTTTTTCTTGACTTTAAATGTTAAAGGTTGTCTCCACCCTGAGGCTAATAGTGGCAACGGCAGATAAACATAGGGAGCTTGGGTTCGGTTTCAACCATTTTTTTTTTAAATATTTGAATACCAATTGATATACCGTATTTTACGGGCTATTTTCTTCCAAAAATTACCTTCATAATTCAGATGCGTCTTAGACTCCGTAAAATACGGTGTTATAAATAAATATGCGTGGTTCTTATGTATATTAAATAAATGGCTAAAAATTCTCTAAGACCTAAACGATCCTGGGTTCGATCCCCGGGACCAAGGAGCGCTTGGCCTATCAACAAAAGAGCATACTCGCAAACATGTTAAATTTCCTTTAAATTTAAATAATTGATCTTTGACTGGAATTGAAAAACTCAATCAGTTGTATCATTGCTGGATATCACAGCTCTCGGGTCAGATTATTATTTTTTTCTATTAAAAAACAAAAAGTTTTTATTTTTATTAAACTTTGTTTATCTTACTTTAACAAATTAATTATCTCTGTAGTTTTTGCGTTCATTATTAGATATTGCGTATCAAATTAAATGTAGTTCCGGGCCCTCGGGCTTGGTGTAGTTGGTAGCGCGACTGCCTTGAATAGCAAGGGTCGAGGATACGGATCCCATGCAGTCCGATGATTTTATTTAAGCCAATTGGATACCAAAAGGCTTAAATAAGAATGCCTTGACCCCCATTAGATATATTTACAAATAACGGATATCGTAAAAAGTCTTAAATGGCCTAAGTTGCCTAAAAGACTGTGTGTTTTTTTTTATTTAAAAAAAAAAATGTAGTTCTTTATGTACATTTCAAAAATAATTTCAAATAAGACATAAAAGAATTTTTAAATTTAATGAAAATCAGAAAATTGTAAAAAAAATATTTTATATAAGAATTATTTTTTTTTTTTTAACTCTCTTAACTTGATCTCACTTAAATCACTCAAAAGGGTAAAAAAAGAATTCTTGATTTTTCTCAAAATTCCTTTATCTTGACTATGTATGTATATATGTGTAGAGGGGGGGTGAAATCGTGCAGAAGGCGTTTTAAACTGTAAGAAATCAATACGCGTTCCGCGACGGCCATTCATCACACAAAAGAGAGAGAGAGAGAGTTGGCGTGCAAGTGCGTTGCGTGCATGCATCTATCTGCATGGTGGAGATGGAAGGGATGTACAAAGGTGGATGGGTAGAAGGTGGTAGTAGTAGTAAGGGAAAGAGAGAGATAGACGAGATGTGCACGTGTCTGCTTTATGACTCAAAGCTTCATAAATCCATCAAAGGGAGGATTTCGATGAGCCATGACATCCACCCCTCTCCCCACCCCCTACACACCATGTCATCTTCATACACATACACTTACCTTTTTTCTATCTTTGACTTTCTTATAAATGATACAGTCCCTTTTATTTAATTAAATATTTAATATATTTGATGAAATATTAATATAGTCGGTATATAAATCAAATTTTTGATTCGATATAAAATATTAGATAATATAGAAATCAATTATGAAATATTCAAGTTAATCCCTTTCATTGAGTTTGAATGAAGTTGGGAGGAATAAAACAAGCGTTTTGTTGAACCCCTTTATACTTTAATCTAGGAAGACGTTTCGGTACCATAACGGTTGCCATCTTCAGTGTCAATGGGAGTTTATTAAGGTGTCGCTGTCATATATAATTATATAGAAAAGCATAGGAAGCATCAGACTGGACTTGCCGAGCGCTTCAGCCTAATGGAGACCCCTTAAAAAAGAAACAGACATTTAAAGAACTGAATGACTGCCTGTTCCAGCTCGGGCAGCTCGTGGTCGCCATCCACGTACCCACAAGATGTGGGCCCCTGAGCTTTCATATATCACCCAACTTAATTTATTACATTGAGTTTGTATTTGTTTGGGCATATCGCGCCTACGGGACTCGATCACGGACTTAACAGGTAAACTGGATGTCCCGGTTCGAGACCAGGATACAATACATTAACTGCCTTTTCATAGGAAAATCATCAACTAACTATTTCATCAAAATCTTATTTTATTATACTTTATTTCCTTCTGAAAGAAAAAAACAGACGTCCAGAATAATTAGCCCACTTCTTGAAATAATTTTCAATTAAAGTACTTTGAAGAATAATTATAAAAGTTTTGCAGACTCTGTTTTCACTCTGTTCTGAAGATGGTCTAAATAAAAGACCGAAACGTTGTATAAGGATAACATAAATTTGAATGCAAAAGTTTTTTTGACTCCACTTTAGTTAAAATAAAAAGTGATCCGAGATTATCTCAAGTTTTAGTAATTGATTATTTTTTTTTTTTAATTTTAAGCTCCTTTTTTGACCCATTGATCAGCGAGTGTTTCGCACTTCTCTCTTTCATATAATAAAAAAGCCATCCCTTCTTTTCAAAGCCTACATTCACTTTTCATCAGAACGCACACCGACAAACAACACACAAACAGACAGACAGATGCAGGCGCAGGGGTTAAAATACTGATTATATTTAAATCAAAATATCCAGTCATCTCTAAATGAACTTGAAAGGAATCACTCAAAGCTTCTTCTTCCTTTGTCCAATTCCCTCTTCTCTCTCTATCCTCCCTTACCTTAAAAAAAAAAGAAAAAGGGAAAGAATCCATCTTTCTTTTCGCGTTTTAAGGTAGGGGAGAGTAATTACATCAAAAGAAACATGAAAAAGAAATTAATTAGTAATTTTTTGATTAAAATTTAATGCCTTAGATTGATTAATAATTAAAAATTAATATTAAATAAAATAATTATATAATACTATTAACCGAAAAATTATTACACTGTCATAATATTTTTCGTATAACTGGATATTCAAGAAATTATACTCACCAAAACCTGACAAGTCCCACAATCTCTTTATCCAAGATTAGATAATTTACTCTCGACAAGCCTTCAATAAATAAAAACACTAAAAAAAAAAAAAAATTGGCATTAGATCGAGAGAGGCTTAAAAAACTTTGACAAAGACTACACAATTTTTCATCCCTTTATTTTGGGCTTTTAATACCCTTTAAAAAAATTATTTTGGTAATTCTATTGCTCGAAATATCTCTATAAAAATTATCGAAAAATATTTAAAAGTAAAGTTAGTAAACTTTAAGGATAAAGTAAAAAGATAAGAGGAAATTTTTATATCTGTTTTAATGAAAACCTGTTATATTATTTAAAAAAAAAAAGACGAAAAGAGTAAGATAATAAATATCTTTCAAAAACATCAAGGGATAATCAAAATCTAAAGTTTATAAACTTTTTATACAATAAATGAAAATTAATTTCTTTTTTGGATTATTATAAGTATAGGCATTCAATATGTTAAAAAAGTATCTAATAATTTATAAAACAACCCCCCCCCCCTCCCTCCAAAAAAAATCATCAAAAATTGTTCTTTACTAAAGAATTAGAAATTCATTAATACGATCCTGCAAGGTAGACAACACAAATGGCAGAATTTAAATGTAAATGTAAAGTAAAAAGACACTTTTTTTGCCCGTGATTTGTGGCTTAAAGATCAAGCATTAGCTTTGGGTGCTAGAGGACAAAGGTTAGCATCCTGTCCCATCCGAAAAACTTTATTTCAATTGCTACCAATTAATCGGCGCCTACATGTCCTCAATACCAAAAAAAACCTTAAACATTAAAAAATTAAATAAAAAGGGCCTAAAATTTTAACAAAGAATCCTTGTTAATATTCGATTGGTCAAATACAATAAAAAAAATGATTTAATAATCCAAAAAATAATTGTTATTTTTTGTACTTATCATTGAATATTTGTTTCATACTAATAAAATTTTTATACAGTTCAATGAAAATAGAGATGGCTGTGATTGAATAAAATTTTTAAATTTCCTCAATAAGACGTCATGATGAAAATCAAAAACAACTTTGGAAAGTTTTATTTGAGTCTTTTTCTTCCTCTTTGGCTTCTTCTTAAATACTATTTCTCTAAATATTTTAAATACTATTTCTCTAAATACAAAATAATATCAGTTTAATATTTTAAAGACTTTTTCGCTATTTAAAGTCATTTAAATTAAATTCTGTCCTTATTTATTAGTAGCCAATTTAATTGAAATAAATTGTTGTCGATTGGGACGGGAAACGAAATCTGTATTCGGCCAAGGAACTTATATTCACATTACACCACATTCTATATATTGGTGGATCACAAGTTATAATAATAAAAAATTTTCTTTGACTTATTTTTTGTTCAGTTACCTTCTCTTGATTTAAAAATAATGAATAATTGTATATAGATACTATTTTAAAATAAACTTGAATAGAAATCTCTGAGAGGAAGGGAAGAGGCAGCCAAAAAGAAATAATTCTGAATGCTACAACGTTTCGGTGATTAAAACTCATCAGTCATTTAATTGCTTTTTTCTGCTAAGAGTTAGTCTATAATTGCTAGGTATATACACATAATTCACTCTCTTGGGTGACCATTGTCAAGCATTGTATGCCAGTTCAACAATATACATGTTCAATTATCAACAATTCAAAACATATGTACAGTATATACCAAGCAAATATAGACTAACACTGAGCACAAAAAACAATTAAGGACTGATGATGGAACGCTAATAAATGCACCAAAACGTTGTAGCAAAATTGTTGTAGCATTCAGAATTATTTCTGCCCTTCCTCTCAACGTTTTCATCACAGCCACCACTTCTTAATTGAATAGATTGAAATCGATTGAAAAAATAAATTTTCGTCTACATAGAGGAAGTTAAATACGTAAACGGAAGACAATTAGACACATAAATGAAGGCATAAAAGATCAAGAAGTTTTTAAAAAAATAATTAAAATACTTCCTCAATCCGTAAATAAAAATTAAAAAAATATTTTTGATAATATAAAATACAAATTAGAATATAAACAAAAGAAAAAAAAATAGTTTAATAGAAAAGAGAGAGAAAAAAGAAAGAGAAAGAAGGCTATTAAACCAACTCACAAATATACCTACTGGTCGGTACTTAAATTCCTTTAAAAAAAATACTACTATTTTTATGCGTTATTTAATAGGTCAAGGTCGGCTGTTGAATGCGTGTCAGAAGCCTTGCGTGGGAGTGTATATGTGTTAGTGTGTAGGAACAGGATAAAGCTTCCACGGAAAGTGTTTGTACAAGGAACGACGTCCACAGGCAAGAAGAAGAGGAGGGTTGCTTTTGCTTTTTGCACAAAGTGGATCTCAAGAGCCACCCCCCTCCCCTCCTCCCACCACGAAAAAAAGAAAGAAGGAACGAGATGAAGAATTCCTTCTCTTTTTTTTTTCATTCATTCATTCACTCACTCATTCATTCATGGGGCTATTTATTTATTAATTTCTAGAGGGGGGTTGATGGTGGGGTGTGGATATCGGTGATTGCATTTACATAAGCCGCTCTCTCGTCGCTATCAGCCAAAGCCGGTGTGTTCTGATAAATCACGGATTGCCAGGCCTCCCCCCCCTTCCTCCCTCCCACCACTGCCAATACCAATAACTAACTCTCTATTTTATTCATTGCTAGTATAGATTATTATAAAAAAAAAATATCACACTGTATGAATAGTGAATAATATTAATAATAAACGAACCATTTAACGGCGAGGATTAAGTTGGAAGACAATAATTATAATTAAAAAAAAAAAAAACCCACTTGCCTACTCTAGGAAGAGCATTGGCAATGTCGGATGATTTTTTACGGCAACGGGACTTGAACTCGAGTTGTGTTGGAGCTTATTAGATTAACGTCCTTTTAAAGAATTCAATTCATTAGAAAATTTCATAATAACATTTTTTTATAAGTATAATAATTAAAAAATATAGATAATTTTTTAAAAACTCAAAAAATATTTCTAATACGTAACTTAAATGTAAAATTTTATTTTAAATCTAAAAAATAAAAAAAAATTATTATTACAGTTGTTATCAAATAACAAATTAATTAGTGGAGCCTTGAGCTTAGGCAACCAAAATGCTTAGCTGTCGGAAGTGTTGCCTTAAAAATAACTTTTCCCCTGACCCTCGGGCCTTGGTACAGTGGTTAGCGTGCTGGCCATTTGTACCAAGGGTCGCGGCTTCGCATCCCGTCCCAGGCGATAAAATTTATTTCAAGTGAATTGGAAACCAATCAATTTAAATAAATAGAGACGAGGTCTAAATGGTCTCTGATGCCGAAAAAGACCTTAAACGAGTAACAAAAAAAAAAAAAAAAAAACTAATAGTCTGGCTGCCAGTCTCCTATTGTTTAATACTTTTCCCCTTCAGTTGCACTAAAAAAATAAGATTTAATTATTTTACAAAAACACTTTATAGCTGAGATATTATATTAATAAGAGATTAGAAATGAGATATGCAGCTAAGGTATTTCTTTATTTATTTAATTCACTCAGCTGACATTTCGGTTCCGTGTTTGAATCATCCTCAGAGCTGGCGAAAGTCATTATATACACTTTCATAATGACTTTTCCCCAGCTCTGAGAATGGTTCAAACACGGAACCGAAACGTCAGCTGTGTGAATTAAATAAATAAAGAAATAACAGCTGTATCTCTCATTTCTACCCTCTTATTTATTTAATTATTTTTAAAATATTGGTTTGGTTGACTAAGCTCACTCTCGAGCATAATATCAAGCACTTTTGTAGGCGACTGTACAATAACAAGCATTTATTAACGCAAAATTTCCATTTATTTAAAAAAAAAAAGAAATTAATTGTATTAATTTCAATTTATTATATTTTTTTCTGGTTTTGTGTCCATAAATAAATACTAGATAGACTTGTGGCGCCGTGAGGCCATAATATAAACAGACAATAACCCTTTGATTGATTCCGGCAAATGTATCCCCGGCGCTGAACGCTGATCGCTGATTCACTCGGCTCTTATATTGATTGTTCCACGTTTGTTGGTGTCTGTTTTATGATTGAAAACCCATCCACCCTCACATATACACATGCATTCCAAATGATAAATGCCGTGATTTATTTAATTATCTTCTGATATTGATGCGCCATGACATGTCCCCGGGTTTTATATATTGTATCGGTGTTATTTTTGCCTCTTTTTAAATGGTAACTCAAGGGTGCAAGACAGATCGCGAAATTTATTTTAAAAATTACTAAATGATTTTGTTGTTTTCATTCTCATGCAAAAGGATTTCTTTTTAAAAGGACCAAAAAAGAAAATAAAATTAAAAAAAAAAAATAATAAAAGAGAGAAAAAAACTCTTTTTCTTTGATGGATCTGACATTTGGGGTGACTTTGATGGACTTCTTTGTTAGAAAACCACCTGCCTTATTCTCCGATTGACGTTATTATTAACACTTCAAAGAAAAAATATTTTATTTTATAATAATCAAGAAATGAACGAAGCGACAAGGTGCGAATTTTTATTAAAGAAAAAAAATTTAATTATTGTTTTTTTATCAAAACAATTTTTTTTTTCTGCAAATAATTTATTTTTTTTTTTTTGGCTTAAATTTTGGTTGGAAAAGATAAACAAGTGAATTCGTCATACAGTCAAACGTGATTTAGGCAGGAATGAGTAAAATCCACTAAAAAAGGAATAGATTTTGCAAAAATTTGGTCTTTGTCCCATTTTGTATCCTCTTCTTTATATCCCATCCTTTTATCAAATTGTTTTCCTTCGAATATTTTTTTTTTTTTTCGTTTAGAACGTTTTTTCTCAGAATCAAAATCGAGTCGAAGAACAGGGTCATTGAGGGAAAATTTTCCCGTGTTGAAATTCATTCGGTCTCTTTTTTTTTTTAGACAACAGTTTCCATCAATAATTGATAATTTTTTTTTTTTTTTTTTTTAAATTTTTGTACAGTGTTTTTTGCTGATCATGAAAATGTTCTTGTAGACTATATTATTTATTATATTATGTTTTTTTTATTATTTTATTTTTTATATATCTTGTTTTGTTGTTGTCTTAATTTTGTATTTATATTGTTTTGGTTGGACAAATTTTATAAAGATATATTTTGTAACTATGTGTAGCCCAATGACTGTATGCTCAAAGGGCGGAATTAATTTTTTAGGCTGAACGCACACCTATTGAGCAAAAACGTTTTCGAACAAAACGTTTTTGCCTAAACTGTTTTTTCAATGCTCTTCTATGGGTCAACGCACACCGAAGAGACAAAACACAATTTAGCATGATTCGACATTATTGAACAAAATGTTTTGCCATTGTGCGTTTTGCTTGATCTGTGTGCTTTGGCATTGAGCAAAACGTTTTGCTCTTGGACAAAAGATTTTTGCTCAATTGGTGTGCGTTCAGCCTTAAAGGATTTTAAATCGAGTATTCTATTTCCTTAGAACAAATTTAGATTTCAATCGTAGATAGTATAGGATTTCGTTATTTAAGTTAAAAATCCTGGCAATCCTTTCCAACTCTTTTGGGTATGGAAATTGTGAAGAATTAAATTAAAATTTGAAAATTTAACGTGAATCATGAAAATAGAATGTGTGTCAGGTGCCTTAAAACAAATTTTTTTTTTGTTTCTTTGTCTAAATGATAAGTTCACTTCACCATTTTGTGTAGGCTTAGTTCTTAATCATGGAGTTTTTTTTTTATTATTTTTTTGACTTTTAGACGAAGTGAAAAAATATTTGAACTATAATTTAATTAATTGATTGATTGATTAGCGTTTCTCTTTATTTTTCTAAAATAATGCCTACTTAAACGAATTAATAATTCGTCTTTGAGATGCTGAAAGATGGCAATCTTAGATTGATGAATGAATGAATAATGCCTTCTTAGAAAGTTAATTAATTGTTTATTTAGTCTCTTGATGAAAAAGAACTCAGACATCCATCAACTGAGTGGTGGGGTAATGAGAGATTTCCTTCATAATAGATTGTACTCGTCTAATTGTTAACAATTTGCGTGTAGAGTATATATTATTATATATATCGATCAGCTTTTAATTCGTCTCTACTTCCTTTTAATCGCAATAAACAACCACTTGCTATAAATTAATTCGCTTAAAATGCGAGTTTTCCTCCCCCTACCCTACCTCTTTTCTCGGGGGGGGTTGGAGGAAATGGCAACTCTTCTTCTACAAACTATTGGCTTTAATTAAACACGGCTGCCAATAGAGGCTAATGGAATTTCAATCTGCATTTCAAGTCAACTGAAAAGTTTCGCGTCTGTCTGTCTGTCTGTCTATTCTTGCTAAACGACGACGACGACCAACCAAACCCGAGGAGGACGACAACGACGACAACGATGTCGACGTCGACATCGACAACGACGTCAACCAAATAACGGACAGAGCTATCATAACTCTCTCTCAAAATTAAATTGCTCGCCAAAAGTTCTCCCTTGTGGGTAATTCAAGGGGACGATCAATTGACGGTCACGTCGGATAATCTGTTACATTTTTTTTTTTTTTTTTCAAGATTAAAGCTGTTGGTAATATCCATCTGGTACCAAAATGTTATTAAATCTGAAAAAAAAGATGGAATTGTTTCTTCAAAATTAATCAGATGAATTATTTGTATCAGGGAGCCTAATAACAAACGTCACGTGAGATGTATATTATACATTACCAGCCCCTCAATAATGTAAGCGTAATTAATTTATATTAACTAGTTAGAGTTTTGTTTGAAAACAGATGATTTTTTTAAACAATTCCGAAAGACTAAATATTACAGTCAATATATCGTAAAGCAAGGCGAATTTTTGAGGAGAGTTTGCCTTTTGATTGGGCGAATCGCGTCTCCTGGACTCGACTTAAGCTCGGGAAGTCCTGGTTCGAGTCCAGGGGCGCGATTTTCTCAATAAAAACGCAAATTCATCTCGTAAATAATTCCTCAACTTATAAAATAATCTATTCATAAAGCAGAATATCTCCTGAAGTTTTATTTTTAGACCATTAAAATACATTTAACTCTGTAAATTTTTAAATATTCGTTGCTGTGGCTTTTAGTTTAGTTTAAAAAAATCACTAGAAATATTAACATACGAGATAATGTGTACATGAGTAAGATTTAAATTTGGCCAAGCATTTAGTTTAATACAATATACTGTAAAACTTATTCATAAGGTCTTTAATCGAGCCTGTTGGATGTCTTATAAACCCAAAAATCCTTTAAAAAAAAAGAATATAAAAATAATGAACGAACAGGTTTGCATATTTTGATTTTCTAAACTAATACAGAAGAACTAATAGAACTAATATTGTATTGTCAATCAAGAATGAATGTGAGAAGTTTGTCCTAGTCCAAAATACCTCAACTTAAATCCGTTGTGCTGTACTTATACCAACTATATATAAACCGAGATTCACTACAAACTTGCTCAGTAAATAAATCACTTCTGAAGATGACACACGCGTGTCGAAATACGCATTAAGTGTTAATTTATATTATAATTAATAAACATCTTGAAAGAGGTAACCAAGTGTTTATTTTAAGAAAATTATTTTTATTATTATTATCATTGGATTTAATTAAAATAAAAAAAAAAAAAAACTCTAGGCTTGTTCCTTATAGTTTTAAATGTAATTTAATTTGAAGCTTTATTTAAACCCCTGATAGTAGGGGTGAATTTATGAGAAACCTTTTATTTTTATAATTGAGTGGCTCTTTGAGAGAGAAATTAAAATCAGATAAAAAGACTCTCTTAAAAATTTGGAGACCTGTTGAAAAGGGTGCTGAATGTAATCACACTTTGGAAATAAAATTAAAATAGCCTTATGTTGTAATTTTTTCACTATTTGTGAGATTAATAACTCACTGGGGCTCTTATTATTGATATTATTATTACGCCCTCTATTTTTTTCCATATAAAATGCTATTAAGATAATGATAATTTTAATTAAGAAAAAAATTATAATTAAGAAACAAGTCAAGGTTAGTATGAACTAGATCTAGTCCAAATTAAAAATTTGTTAAGGAGGTAAATTTATTCTTATAAGATGATTTTAACCCAGAATAAATCTACCTCCTTAACAAATTTTTAATTTTATACAAGATATTTGACTTTTGAAGAAAAAATATAATAGAACCTACAATTAACTGGTAGATTAAAAGCTGAACTTTTTCATAATCTTTTTAAAGTCTTTTCTAGAAACCGACCGAAGTTTCGGTTATGGTTTTATTGGGGCCAAAAATTCTGGTTTTGGTTTCGGCCAAAAACCAGCCGAAACATCATTTAAAAGATAAGACGAGACTCGCACAAAAAAATAAGTCGAATGAGATTCGCACCTAAAAAAAGGTCAAATGATTTCCGCAAGAGGGAAAATGTAAAAAACAAAAAAAAAAAAAAAAAAAAGGTAAAAATGCTATGAATTTTGTATAGTTTCGGTAGGGCCCAAGTCTTTTGGCGGCATCTTAAGCAATATAGACTTTAAACGATACACAAATATACTTGTATATACCCAGATTGCACAGTACGTCTTATGTACGTACATAACGCACAATTCGTCTTATGTACATACATAAGACGTACTGTGCTATCTGGGTACGGTCCTATTTAACTACCTATGCACTCTTACCTAGTTGGTTGGTATTTATTGAAATTACAATTCGCAGGACTTTTATTCCTAAAAATATAAAATGTAGCCCACGGTTTAAGTTAAAATCATTATTTATAACAAGGTATTATGTTGAGATAAACAAATTGTTAATTGTTCTGATTTTACTTTATCAATGATATTGAAATAATAGATATTAAATGAGAATTCGTGGCCCAAAATAAGAAATGTTTCTTTCCCTTCAACCGGTTTCATGTTTGCATTTTTATAAATGTATTAAATCAGAAACACGCCAATGAATGAAACAAAAAAAGCGAATTGTTTTTTTTTTTTAAGTCTTAAACAACATAATTAAGTTATTGTTTCAGTGATTTATAATCTTCTTGAAATTTAAGGCGCTACAAAAAAGAAAAGAATTTAGACACAACAACTAATATTTATTTTCATATACACAAAACAAACAAACAAACATTGTTCTCTAATTTCGCCACATGTGGCGAATGGCATTTAGCGTTGAATTCAACTTTTTTTTTTTTAAGTGCTTTTGTGAAGTGATTTTGGAAGTTCTTTCTTTAGTGAGCAACATTCAATTTCATTTGAGGCAAATAACACAAAATTAAAACAAAGTTTTAATATTATACGCCAAAACAATAACAACAACAACAACAACCAAAAAGAAACTAAAATTTGATTCAATTAATCTTGATTTAATTTTTTTTTTTTCCCCCCCCCCCCCCCCCCCCCCCCCCCCCCCCCCCCCCCCCCCCCCCCCCCCCCCGGGCCCCCCCCCCCCCCCCCCCGGGCTTTGTATTATTAAATATTTATAATGAATGCATTTAGAAGTTCTTTGACAAGTGAGTTGAAAGAAATAATAAATCTATTTCGTTAATTAGGTAGATATTTATTTATAGTTTCTCATTAAAGTTTTCACGGATGGATTAATAAAAAAGTATTTGATATATTTTTTCATTCGATAATTAAAAAATGTCGGTAGTGGAAGCTAAGCCCGTGACGCTTATTATATTTAAAGAATTTACTTTTTTCTTTGACAAAACTATATTTTAAGTCTGTTAGGTAGCACCTATAAAGAGTAGGATTACTATTATGAGTTTAATCATAAAGTGGGTGAATTCAAGAGCATTCCTCCATAGGTATGAAAGACATAAAGGTTTGCACTCTAAAGATTTGGTCCAGCAGATGCTTTTTTACAGATTCCCTTCACATTTTGATATATTCTTAGGATCTCATAGAACTATAAATATTCAAAATTTCTTCTTAATTCTATAAGTAGTTTCCGAGATAGAATTGAATGTGTAAGTGTACTGATGCCACACCGGGTAGCACACCGATGCCCCCAGGAAAGACAGGAGATCTTGGGTTCGATTTCTCGGAGCCCATGGGGCACTTGGCCCACCAACAAATAAACACATCTACTTACAAATTTGTTATATATATCAAGTCAGAATCCACTTATTTATTGAATATTAATATCTAATTCAAATATATAGATCTCGAAAATT
>JAKCPI010029853.1:0-13148 GCA_023213315.1 Euborellia annulipes | reverse complement strand
TTCGGTATAGAAGGTAGACGCGCTACCAACTACTCCAAGCCCCGTGGGCCAAATTTTGTTTGATCTCATATTATATGAATTTAAAATTTGTTTCCACTTACTAAAGGTGTATAAAGTAAAATTATATTTCTAATAATCTCAAAACTATTTTGTCGTAAGCAGTATTCATGTATATTAAATTAAATTCTCCTTCTCTATAATTTTAAAATAAAATTGCAAGTAGCGAGTCGCGTTTAGCTTAAATTAATCTTAAAATAAGTGGATATCAGATTTTTTATTTTAAATGAAAAGACAGCACAAACTCCGGATGCTTTTTGTTCCCTCACCCTTACCACCTCATCTTCCCTTCAAATTGATTGAGTCTCTGTGCGTCGCCAAGAGCCTCTTGCAGTCACTCAAAAAACCTTAAGTTGATTTTTTTTTTTGCCTACTTGAAAGATTTTACAACGCCTAAAAAGAAGTATAGAGGAAAATTATTATTTTTTTTCCTACTCTCCCTAATATGAGTAAAGAACAGTTATAAAATTGAATTAGAATTTATCGATTAGTAAAAGAAGTCGGTAACCCAGAGTTCGAAATGTGCATGTGAATCACAAATTATTAAAATATTAATTAAATTATTTAGCCTGTTGAAACTGTCATTATTAATTAACACGTTGAGAGTTCGGATCCCCAGTCGCTAAATAGAACTGGATAAAGGTATTGTTGAATTTCCGATTGCATTCGTTCAACAGTCACTTCTCTCATCGATATCGTTAAGATAAGATAATTTGCGAGATTAGTTAAGTGTTCTGATTGGACAAATCGCGGTCTTGCGCTACAAAAGCGGAAAGTCTTGGTTCTTTTATAACGTTGATCATAAAATAAATAAAAATATTAATAAATAAAATTAATACAAAAAAAAAATGAAAATAAGACCTAAAACTTGTTTTTATTGCCGATATTATTTATTATTTTAATCGAGGTGAATTGAGAGAAAATGGCGACAAAAGGTGGTCATCTACTAAAACTTTGGCGCTATGATCTGTCTGCACAATTCACACCAGCTATTCGATTGGGTCAAATTATGCAGCAAAATCTACATTTTCTGCTCCGGCCCAAGTTCCAAGTTATGCTAGCGTGCAAAAATTAAACGAACAGAATACAGGGCAAAATGTGTAAATTATACTTCAATGACAAGCGAAACCAACAAACCTATTAACTAGCTAATTTACAGTAGCCTATATATTGCGCGTTGTTTGAGAAACCTCCAACTACTTCAAACAAAGCGATTTTCGAATTCCTCTCAACATGTTCTTTTTTAAGTTGCCGTGTTTTATCTACCCAGCATCTCTTCCCTTTCCAGAAGACGCTGCTAATAATAAATAATTCTATTCTTCATTTTTCAAATTATTTTCTGTTGTTAGATTTAATTTCTACTTTCCTTTATACGATCACAATTTTTCTTTCATTTTTGATTATTTATTAAATACTAGACGCGTTTTTTTTTTTGACATTTGGAAAGAAATAAATCATAACAACTTTTATGTAATAAATATCAAGTTGCTCTTTTAATCATATCTAAAAGAGTTTAATAATAAATTCCCATACAGTTGAGTAAAAAATATAATATACAGGGCGTTTACATCAACACGAAGAAGATTTTTCATCTAAATAAAATTTATACTCAAATGATAAATGGAGATCAATAATAATTTTTCGTTCGAAATAAACATTTTTGGTGATGTAGGTGTATTTTTTTTTTTTTAACTTCTGTGATTTATTCGAAAAATTTCAATTCAATGATTTTGTTAGAGGATAGGCTAAAAACTACTGTATTTCAAGAGTATAAACGTTTAAGAAACGACAGGTATATCAAATTTACTTTGTTTTACTTTCTCTTGCCTATATAGGCCTATGTAATATTCTCTAGTTGGAGGAATATTAAAAAATTGGATGTCGAAATTTTGATAGAAATACACGTTTTTTGAGGGTCGACGATTCCAAAAAAAGTGAGACCTGTCTGTGAACAATAAATCTCAAAAAGGTTGAAATTTAATTTAAATTTTGTTAATCAAAAGTTGCTTGGCGTGCATTTAGTTAAACTATTTTCTTTTTTTTTTTTTTTTTTTTTTTTTTTGCTTTTTGTTTGTTTCACTGTAACAAACTAAAAAGCATACCAAGAAAACAGGCTTTGTGATAGTTACCCGTTTATGAAAAACTAATTTAATTAAGCTCCTTGATGTTTTGTTGGTTAAAGTTACAATTGAAATAATTAAATTTTAGAAAATCATTTTATTCTTTTCATAATACAAAAAATTCTAGTTTTGTTTGTAATGCAAGTATAAATATAATTGAAAAAAAAAGAAACTTAGTTCCAGAATGTAACCAGAGCAATGCAAAATTTTATTGCAACCAATACCTTAAGGTCAAAAACATCATACTTATATATAAAAGGCTAAGAGGGTGTCCGATGTGTGAAACAACCAATCAGGCCTCAGGGATAGCGCCATGGTAACAAAATATAAATATTTACCCATGTTTACGATTTTTTTTATTTATTTACATTTTGAATTCTAAAATATCGGCGTAAATTTTTTGTCTGTGTACCGGGAGAGTCCCGAAAAGGATATGATTCACAAAAAATCATAAGTTCATGAATAATTAACCGCTAAAATAATCTCTACATATAAAAATGAAAAGGGAAAATGTATGTACCGGTATGTATATAAGTAGGCGAGCAAGGGGGTCCAGGGGCGCAGCCCTCTGGCTAGACGGAAAGCCCCGCCGAAGGCGGGGCTTTGCGTCTAGTTTCTTTATATATTGGATCCAATACTTCAAATGCAGAAAAGCTTTTTTGCTATCCTTCACTTCATAAAGCAATATTCTTTTACTCCTGGACTGAAAAAAAAAACTTATAAATAATTGAAAAACTTTCTAAAATTTACGAATTTTGTATTAAAATTATTTTTTATTTCAAGAAAAAAAAATTTATTTTATTTGTTTTTATTTCTCTTTAAAATTTGTCCACTTTAAGTTTTTTGGAGAATCCCCCCCCCCCCCCCCGGGTGTTCATAATACTTTTGGGCCCCCCCAAGCAGAAATCCTGGCTACGCTACTGACTGTATATAACCTTTCGGCCTCGGAGGGTTATGGAAGTGTTGGAAAAGGAAGCACATTATTCTTGCAACTGTATTAATTTAAAACAATTACAAAAAATCACATTCAATAAGCCCAGAACAGGTTAATAAATTTCTATCGTAAATAATTAGAATTTTTTCTCTATTCATTTCTATTAAAATAAAAGAAATGTTTGAAATAAAAAAATAAAAGGTATTTTTTTTTCCTACTCCTGATTTATAACAATAGATGTTATAAACAAACAAGCAAACACAACAGACCTTCATTTTTAGGCGATTTAGCTCGTTAAATTCATATGACTGCGCTTTCCAAAGTAAAATTGGCAATATACTAAATCTCGTTTGAATCGATAACCAGAGTTAGTTATGGGACAGATATTTTCAAAAAAAAAAAGAAAAAATAATATCTATAAAACAGAAAAAATCGTGATGCAAAATAATATCAATAAATGAAAAATAAATTGTTTCATACTGTTTTTTTTTTTTTTTTTGCTCTAAACATTTAAAGTTTCGACTGTAGGCTCTCGTTGAAAAGGGTGTTCAATGCCCTTTCGCCAATTATAGGTACCTTATTATATACGAGTATAGGCCCTAATGATTATTCAGAGTACTTATTCCATTTTGAGAGGCCGGCGGCCTTCTTTCAAGAAGGAACGAATCTCAAAGCTTTTCAAGTAATATTATAGAAACTTAATTCAAAATAAATTACTGAAATTTAATATTCAATTAAGAACATTTGTACTCGTGAATTTAACTAATAAAGTTATAACGCAAAAGCCAATCCTACCTTTCTTCTTTATTGATAATAATAATAATGATGATAATAAAAGTTGGCAAATTATAATAGGATGTTTGCATAATATTTGCAAATGCTATTGAGAGGAGGCTTTTGCGCATGCGCTAACTAAAACAAATATCGTTCTTTTAATTACCTTCGAGGGGACGGAATTCGCTCTCATTCAATTTGGTTGGCAAAAAGCAGAATACAAGGAAGTCATTTACGAATCCAGGAGGAAATGTCAAAAGGCCTCACGGGCTCTGTCTGAATATATGTGCATACCGCTTGGGATTAAAATTATCTTTGAAGTGGACTAATTCGGCTTGGAAATTTAAATAATGGCCTTCTAGAAAAAAAAAAAAAAAAATTAGTCATTTGCTATCGCCTACCATTGTTATTAAGATTTTTTTAATCTGAATATTTTTCAATTTTTATAATTATCAAAGTGTATATTGTTTAATTAAAAATCAACACTTTCACAAAATACCACCGTACCTGGAAATGACATTAAATAATTATTTTTAGAAAATTATTTTTAGAAAAAAATAAAAATCTGTTATTGAATTAGTGACAAATGCATTGTTTGGTATTTTGTGTAATGTATCTATTAAAAAAAAGTATTAAATGCAAATGATATCTCTAAAAAAAAAAAAGTAAAAATCATGCTTTGAAGTTTGTTTAAATATTTCTAAAATTTAAACTTTTGACCGTTCGTTAAAAATGTCGAAATACATTTTAATTAATAAATATACCATATAGAAAACATATATTAATTATATTTTTAAAGGAAAAAAAAAGAAAATTTTAAGAAAAAATCTGATGTGATTGATCGCACAGCACACAATTTTCTCTTACCTTCGGTAATCGAAAGTTGTCTTTTATGCTCATCACACAAGATTTTTTGTGTCTAGATGCCATTTCTATTTAAGCCATTTGGTATCCAAATGGATTAAATAAAATCATCGGACTGCCTGGGGTTCAAACCCGCGACGTTAGTTATAGTAGGTAGGCGCGCTACCTGCTACACCAAGCCCAAGGGCATATACATTCTAATTAAAAATGTAAAATTTATATATATATATATGGGAAAATATTTAAATTTTGTTACCATATAACCATTTCTCCTATCTTTCTTATGAAGTACAAGAGCAAAGTGTACTTCAAACAATTTTGAGGACATTTTTAAAATAATTCATTTTTGAATTCTAATCAAAATCGTTAAGAGCGAATTTTGAGAAAATTGAAAAAAGTGAAAAAGTGCATCAGTAAAGTTCTAGTACTTTTTGGCCGATTTTGTTTAAAAGCTTATTTTCACGCTCCATAGAGGTTGCCAAAATTAAATATAAAATTTCAACTTCCTAGCTCAATTCCTTCTTGCTTTAAATTGAATCCAGGCACACACACACAGACAGACAGACCATGTCGGGAAAACCATTTTTTCGGATTCAGGGGACCTCAAAACCTTCAAAATCTCGACATCTGATTTTTGCCATGAATCCAATACTTTCTCTCTATATATCGATGTAAGAGAAAGTAAAAATTTATATTAATGTATTTTTAGAGATTGAATTTTCTTTAAGAAACAAATAAGAATTTGTCAAATTTCTTTAAATCGAGATCATCCCTAAATTATTAATGGAAGCGCCTAGTCGTTAGGCAAACCAAAATGCAAGTGAAGAAAAAAGAAGAGCCCGGATATTGATCTTCTCAAAAAATATTGTTAGAAAATAAACCTTCTATATTAGAATACCGTATATTAAATAATAACACAACCAAAATTTCAATTATTCCCATTGTGAATTGATATTAGGGCTTCTAATATGAGCTATTATAGAAGTATGCCAATAACTAACTCTACTCAAATAACTTAAAGTGAAATTTAATCATTTAATTCCATATACTCTCTAATAGATTAGATAGAGTAATTTGATCTACTAACAAACATCAAGAGTTATTAATCAAACGTGCGAAATGAATATTATTTTTTGTTATAAGAATAAAAATTTTTTTTTAATTATCTGAATTCCAATAATATTATCTCCACTTTGAAAACTTTTCTGAAAAAGATTTTTTTTTTTTGGAGGGGTGGGGATCACCACTCTACTCTAAAGTGAACTCAAAAACCTATTTTTAACTTGTTGAATAAAAGAATATATTTTCATTAAAAAATTTATATTTTATCTCTTTCTATTACATATGTATATTATATTCTTATTTTTTGTGCGTGTTTTGTGAATTATTTTGAAAAACAGAAACATGAAAAATCTGATCCAAATATAAACTTAATCGCGTGGTCTTGATATGGTGCGATCCGCATTTAGCAACGGAGGGTATCATCATCCCCTTTTAGAAAATTTAGAAATCACTTGTTAATAATTCAATTTAAAAGATTATTAGTTATTTTGAATTCTTGATCCAAAAATAATAACTCAATCTATCGATTTTGTCCATTTAATCTATCCTTAAAACAATTCTAATTTTATTTCCATCAACTACTTTTGATTTTTTCCATCATATGCAAGCTGTCATCGAAGGTCCAAAAGGAAATTTTTCTATTTAAAATTTAATTGGTTTATATTATTATTTTTGAATAAATTAATTATTATGGCATTGAATTAAAGTATCATCTCAACATTTTGACGTGACAACGTCTTACAATGTATGTATGTATAGTGGCCGGGTAGGGAGGCATGCACGAAAAAGTTAGCGGATTGAATAACTCCTCTTTCTTAAGAGGTATAATTATGTGGAATATACGGTTAAAAAGAATGATTCTTCAGCTAAAGATTTATTTTTTCCTATCATTTCATTTTACCGCACGGCGGTAAATTCTAATTTGAGTGTTTAAACCACTGTAGATTCCGAACGGCTAATCAGATCAGACTAAAGTTGATGTCAATTTGTGCAGAAAGTAAAACTCATTTTTTAAGCAAAAGTCACTCTTAATGGGTAAAATTTACAACGTTTCGGGAAGCCTAAACTCCAAAATGTATGAATTTGTTTGTTAATGGGAACAAAGTAAAAAAAAAAATATACTTTCTCTCTATATATGAAATAAATAAGTAAGAGAAAGTAAAATTAGTTTGAAGTCAGGCAAAACGAGTCACGTTAAAAGGCCACCGGCTGTGTAGAAGACACAGCCAACACCAAATTTTTATTATTAAAAGAAGTATGATTCTTTTATTTTTCCTTTTGATTCTACTACTTTTAATGTTGTATATTTCAAAAGATTTAGTACTGGAGGGGATTTCTTCTAACAAGGTTAAGTCGCTTAATCCTGATCCAGCTATTTGACCATGGATGGAGAAATCGATTTTAATTAGAAAAAATTAAACCTTCGACTTTTTTCGGTTTTCCAATTTACCTGTTTAAGAAAAAATAATGATATTGGATAGTTTTCTAAATTTTTTGATAAATTTATAATTTATTAGACACCTGTATTATATGATTATTAACTTTTCTAAAAATATAATTTTCCGTGTTGACCAAACTGAACAAGTCTTATAATTTTATTTGTACATTTCTAATAAATATAAAAATTATTTTTTCGAGCAAAAGACATTGGATGGTAGTAAGATAGTGAAATTAGACCAAAACTATTTTAGTCTTAATACTTGTACGTCGCTTGGTTTTGTGCTTGTAACTTGAGAATGTATTGAATCAAGCAAGCTGATATTTGATATACAATACATAGGGATATATTCGTATAATAAGAGGAATTTGGGATTTAGATTCAAAATAACTACTATTAATATACACTCTCTAGTATGTTTGTCAAATTTCAATTTGTAAAGTCAATTCTAAGGTTACAATTTCAAGTAGCGACAATACAAAGCAAAGAATGCATTTTTTGATATTTTTTATGATGGGAAAAAAAAATTTGAAAAGTTTCAACAAAATTTTGAACTCGAATTAGAATAAACTTAAATATTCGTATTGTAGTCAAAAAATAATAATTTTTTTTTTGCACCCTAGAAATGAGTTCGAATTTTTAAGATCCATCTTGATGATTTAGGCGATAATACTAATTTCTAGAATAATTTTACTATATTTTTTTTGTGGGTCTCAGAATCAACCTCTTAATTGAACTTTAATTAAAATAATTCGTTGAATATTTAAATGCAAGTTGTTTGAAATTTGATGAGATAAGTATCAGGACAATTGTTTAATTAAATAATTCGATGTAAAAAAGTTTTGAGGTATAACTTATCAGTTATTTTTTTTTTTTAATGATAATTCAGAGAGAAATTATTTACTTGTTAGATTTTTACTTTCTCTTACCTCTATATATGTTAATATATAGAGAGAGAGAAAGTATTGGATTCATGTCAAAAATTCGATGTCGATATTTTGATGGATATACACGTTTTGAGGTCCTCTGAAACCAAAAAAGTGGTTTTCGCGACATGGTCTGTCTGTCTGTGTCAATTTAAAGCATGAAGGAATTGAGCTAGGAGGTTGAAATTTTATATTTAAGTTAGGCATCCACCTGAGGCGTGAAAATAAGCTTTTAATCAAAATCGGCTAAAGAGCACTAGTACTTTACTGATGTACTTTTTCAGTTTTAATTCATAAATCAATTATTTTTTAGATGCTCTTTTAAATGTATATTCTCATTTTGTGATTGAAATCTTCTGAAGACCACTTTACTCTTGTACTCCATAGAAAAGATAGGGGAAATGGTTGCCATGGTAACAAAATATAAATATTTTGCCATACTTATAAAGTTTACATCTTGAAATTCGAATGTACCGTACTGTCGGAAACTAAATATATCTCGACACAAAAAATCTGGTGTGACAAGCACAGAACACAACTTTCTCTTGCCGATGGGTAAGAGAAAGTTGTGTGCTGTGCGACCAGTCACACCAGATTTTTTTAAATAAATTTTAAATAATAAAACTAGAGAACATTTAATATTTAAATAAATAAATTAACTACCTATTTAGAGCACAAGTCCTCGGTGGCTAGGTCAGGTAGCAATACTACACATTTATAAAACAGTGTAGTTGGTTCAATGGTCTGAATGTAAGATAAAAAATTGATACAGAACTTACTTAGAATGTATATTGCAATAATTAGATTATTGGTGAAAACATATCCGGAAGAATGTGGCATCGATATGCGATAATAGCAATGAGAATTCAATTTTTTTCTCGAAACATGAATAATTCTCAATTCACCATGGTATGAAATGGATTTGTTTAAAATGTCATTTAAAAGCAAATTACCTCAATATAAAATGAAATATCGATTAAAAAATGTAAAAGTTGATAAAATCTAAATCAAGAATGACAAATATTGGGGTCGACCCTTTATTAATTTAATAAAAATTGACTCTAATTGATACCGAAATTACTTAAGTCACCATGGCATGGTGACATCTCATGGTTTAGTAGAACACTCTTAAGACTTTGACATCAGCAAATCTCAGCCTAAATCCTTTGCAACATGACCAGGTCCGGCTCTCTTCTTATCTTTAAGCACCCCTCAAATCTCTCCCCTTTTGCTGTCTTTTTTCCTTTTTACTGAAATGATGAAGGAAAAAGGAAGAGAAATGCCGGAACCTGCAGAACAGCTGGAAGCAAAGAACCTTGCGTCACCATCTTTCTCTCTCTCATTTCTAAATCAATGAAAAAAATGAGAAATGGCAAAAATGAAAACCATATGAAATAGCTTATTACATTCAGTTCCTTAAAAAAAAAAGAAAGATAAAAGGAATTAGAAACGATGAAAATAACATACCTCTAAAAACGCATTCATTTACGATATAATGAAAAACAATGACGAAATAAATTGAAATTAAGGTTATAAAATGGAAACAACTAATTTCAAATCGGAAGGCACGTCTCTTGGGATTCCAAGCAGCAGGATGAGGAAATCTATTCCGGCCTCTCTGGTGGGAAAAGTTGACAATGTTTGCACCCTCCCAACCCCAAATCCCTGGAATGATGATATTACGTCCGGTCGAAAACGTTGCGGAATTGAAATGGCGAATCAATTGGACATGATTTTGGTGTGTGTCATCAGACATATTATCATGAATATTGTTCCCCGAGGGCACAACTTAACTCCCTAAAGGTGATTTCGGACCGAGGAGCAAACAAATAAAATGAGAAACAGAATCAGGAAATGGATTCACATATTAGCAAAGGCGGTCTCTATTTATAGGGAATGTATTACAAACACACATGCAAACCTATTTTGGACTAAATTTTAGTTGATGATGTTATATTGACTTGGTCCATGTTCTTCTATTCGATTAGATATACTATAAAGCCCAGCAATACAAACATCGTCTTGTAGGATATATACAAGATGTTATGCAAATTCTTAGTCTAAAATTAATTTTATTCTAAAAATAATGAAGTAGTCAGATATATAAGTTAATAACTTTCAGAAAGAGCGGAATTAAATAAAAGATTTTGACATTATCGAAAATGCTTTACAGCTGGAAGAATAATTTATTCAATTTCTAATTTTCTCAGAACACTAAAAAATAAATATTATACTATCTGTATTAGCCAAAAGTATCGATTAGCTAGATAGAGATCTTCCTAGAGAGCTTCGAGAGATGATATTTTTTTTTTTAAATGTTTTTTGATAAGATTGATTAATTAATTAAGGTTTTTGTACATGCAGCTGTGTTTTGGTTTCATAGTTTAAAAAAATGCACTTGGCCTTTTTAAACATTATGACTGTTTTTCTCACCGATAGGGTGCACTGTTAGAGCGGATACTTTTGACTGATACAGATAGTAGCCTACTTCTAAATATGCCTCTTCTTCTTCTCTCCCCGCTTTGTCCCACAATGCGGGGTCGGCGGACCTCACTTTTTCCCTCCAACCCTACCATACGTTTTTAAGACCGGAAGAAATATGACAGGCCGGCCCGTCACACAGTCAGACGCCTCTTGAAAAGAGGAAGGAAGAGTCAGACATTTAAAGAATTGAAAGACTGCCTGTCCCAGCTCGGGCAGTTCGTGGTCGCCATCCACGTACCCACAAGATGTGAGCAAACTTCTAAATATGCCTATTGTATATTTAAAAACTTAGGCTCTTTTTTTACTTTCTCTTACCTCTATATATTAATAATATTTGCCTATAGACATTTACTACATTATGATTTTATTTTTTTTTACTCCCAACCGCCCAGTATATATTAAAAAAAAAGATTCCAATTTATATGTTAATTAAATTCTCATTTTATTCTTTGTTATTAAACTTTTTAAATTAATGAAACTATTCAACTCTAATTTGAAAAAGAATTAATTCGCTTAACTTCTTATAATAATTAGAGATAGAGGAATTTTTATTCAAATTGTTCCTACTAACTTGATCAAAATATTTTCTCGTTGTTACTGCTAAGCTATTTCCTCCAATATTAAGTGTTCCTAATTTTCTAGCCTCTCTAGAAATATTATATTTTCTCCTCTCGTCAGAAGTATGCCTATATATAGTTTGAAATTAAAAACTATAGTTTGAAATTAAAAACTATAGTTTTTACTTTCAAACTTTTTTTTTTAAACAAACATACATTTGCGGAAACAAAATTACCTCTACAACTTCAAAATGTATGCTCTAAGTTCATTTGATTTCAATTATTAAAAGTTTAAAATTGAATTTATAAAACAAAAAAATACATTAACGAACGGAAGTTCGTTTAGGCCTATAGCATTATCGCCAATTTTTTTTTTTTTTTTTAACAGAACAAACCATTTTTGTTTGCGTTGATTGGGTTGGTAGGATTATTTTTATTATTATTTTTTTTTTTTGATGGGAATTGAATTTTTACTTTTTTTTTTCTCTCGTTCATTCATTTTAAGAATTTATTTTTGAAATCCTTATTTGGCTTGTGCTCTTGTTTTGTTTTCTTTAAGGGTGCTAGCAAATCAATCAAAATTTTCATCGATCTGAGTTCAACTAACAGATTTCTCTGAGAATCAATGGAATTTACAAACGTCTTAATTTTTTTTTTTTTTTGTTCTAATATTATTTTCAATCTAAGAATCTCTTCCGATTGCATTTTGGAATTAAAAATTGTTTTCAAATTATACTGAGCACGGTGAATTGAAGGATGGAGATGCAAACATTTTTTCAACTAAAGACTTCCTCTTGTTAATTAAATCCTGCAAACTTTACAGTGGCGTAGTGAGGGGGAGCAAGGGGGGTCATCATGCCCCGGGCGCTACTCACAAAGAGGCGCCAAATGATCCACAAAACAACAAAATTGTTGGATAATTTTTATTATAATTGATTTCTGGAAGATATATTTTAAATTTAGTGCCAGTGTAATATAATAATTTTGTTATGTTTTACATATAATATTATATGATTTTCGAATGGGGGGGGGGGTAGGGGGCGCTAAAAAGGTATTGTGCCCCGGGCGCGAGTTAAGCTCACTACGCCACTGAAACTTTATTTGAAAAATTTTTTGCTTCTCTCCATCCTGCAATGTTCTCAGTAACTTCAAAAAAAAAAAAATCGATGTTGACTGTGGCAGTTGTTGGCCGCTGGTCTTTTTAACGTGACGTCTATTTTCTGATTTTGAACGAATTTTTTTTTTTTTACTTTTGTTCCCAATAATTATTTTATAATTTAGACAATATTGAATTAATACTGATTTTACAATACTTTTTGTCTTTTAAGTAAAAATGTAATCACTTCTGATGATGGCAAGGAATTGTCGAAATACGTATCAAGTGTTAATTTTTTAATTAATAAAACCTTTGAAAAAAATAACCTAGTGTTTAATTTGTATATTTAATATTCTTAATTATTCAATTTTAGTTCCATGTGAATATTCTCTAGAAAATTCTAAACTCATTACAAAAGATCCGATGCGAATTGGATGCGCGGTTTCCGAGTTATAGACATTTGATTTACCAAAGTTTTTATTTATTTCCAAAATTAATAAGCGCACTTAGTTTGGCCAAAGGAGGGGAGGGGTCGCGGGTGACAGCAGCCCCCTCCCCTCCCGCTCTGATTGTTTCGAGGAGAAAAGGCCGCCAGCCGCCTTCTCCCCCTTCCACTCTTTCTTTTCTAAGAAAATTATTTCTCTTTTAAAAATAATAATTTAACAGCTTTTAAGTTAAATTATTTATTTATTTTTTTTTGGACATTTGGAAGAATTATAAAAATTGAAAGAGAACAAAAAAATTAATTAACCAGTCAGAGAATATATGCCAAATAATGATAGTTAGATGTAAAATCTTTCAATTCTTCATCATCACATGGTTGTTATATTTATTTG
>JAKCPI010029852.1:0-16814 GCA_023213315.1 Euborellia annulipes | reverse complement strand
GAAATATACAATGCAATCTATGATAGAGGGGAAATTCCACCAAGCTTTAAGGATGCCATAATTTTCCCTTTATTTAAGAAGGGGAGACATAACCTTAGTATCTAACTATAGAGGTATCTCTTTCTGTAATACCATAAGTAAACTATTTACCGGACTTCTTTTAGCTAGATTAACACAATGGACTGAACTAAACGATATTATTGGGGAATTTCAGGCAGGGTTTAGGAAGAGGTACTCAACAATCGATAACATTTCGAACCTGACTAATATAATTAAAATAAAACTAAATAAGAAAAAGAATAAAGGTCTTTGCCTTTTTTGTGGATTTATCAGCGGCATTTGATCGAGTAGATCGGCACGCTCTTTTACAAGCTATCTGAAATTGGTGTCTCCAACAAAATGAGAAATATTATTAAAAGCCTTTATTCAGGAACACGGGCATCGGTCTGGTGTCTCGACGGATTATCCAGTTCCTTTGAAACATCAATGGGTGTCAAACAAGGTTGTCTTTTAAGTCCTATATTATTTTCAATATTTTTAAATGACATAGAGAATAATTTAGATGGGGGAATCCACATCAATAATATGGTAATAAAACTTTTAGCTTATGCAGATGACCTGGTCCTGTTGGCGTCAGACCAACAAACTATGCAAAAAATGATTGACCAACTGGGAGATTACTCTAGAAAATGGAACTTAGTAATTAACTTGAATAAATCTAAAATAGTAGTCTTTCGGAATGGTGGGAGACCGGCAAGACATGAGGTATGGCATTATGCAGGAGAAAGGGTGGAAGTGGTTAATAGTTATAAATATTTGGGAGTTACACTGACTTCGAGATTGTCTTTGGAAGATCACCTCGAAGAAAAACTTACGAGTGCAAAATTTGCTTTGAGCTCATTTGAGAGAATATTATATAATAGTAAAATTCCTTTCTCCTCGAAATTGCATATCTTCTATGCGGTATCCCGAGCAATTATGTGCTACGGGGCTCAGGTTTGGGGTTGTGCAAGATTTGAGAAGGTTGAGTTATTATTTAGATATTTTTTTAAGAAAATATTTAACCTTCCCAATAATACCCCAAATTTTATAATACATCTGGAAAGTGATATTCCTCCAACTTTTTTTGTACACGCTTAAACTTCATCTAAAATATATTTATAGAAATTTGGATCTCCCGGGCAGTAGATATCCAGCCATTCTGACTAAAGAAATAATTAAACAAAAAATATGTTGGTATCGAGATTGGGAATCAATTGCGGACTCATGTGGAGTGACAGTGCTTGATTTAATTGAAAAAAAAATATCAGTAGACACTGTACTAGAAAAAATAAAAAACAAAATGCTGAACGAGTTTGTAGTTGCAGCCCAAAAAAGTAAAAGAATATACAAAGAACTACCAATCATAAGACAAGAGTTTCAAATCTACAATACCGAACTGAATGGCACACAACTCAGTTGGCTAATTAAATTAAGGGGAGAACTTCTTTATTTAAATAAATATAGGTACAATCAAAATGTAAAAGTTTGTACACTGTGTAATTTGGGACAAGACGAAGATACTTTTCATTTTGTGGCTATCTGTCCCGTACTAAAAGATATTAGGTTGACATTGCTAAGCAAAGAAATTCTAGATATACAAGAATATAAGTGTTATTTAAATGGGAAAGACAATGGTAACCTAGTAAAATATTGTCAAAAGGCTTGGAAATATAGATACTTTTTAATCTCCCAGTACAATGGTTAAGTGTTAATGTTAAGATAGACTGTAATCTAAGTTTATAATTTAATCTATATACTGTATAAAAACCGGGCAACTCCTCAGACGGTCGGGTCGACCATGAGTATGTCGAAATATAAAAATTGTATTCAATTATGTAATTATGAAAAGTTTAATAATAAAGACTTTATTATTATATTATTATTATTATTATATTGGGACTACATATTCGTTTTAATAACCAAATTGTAGCAAATTTAATGCTCTACAACTTTGTATGGTACTATGGTGCACAAAATATGCTTAGTTTACGAGATATAAAAATGTCCGACCTTCTTAGTAAAAAATTCGAAAAATTGCTCTAGTTTCTACAAAAGCAAACTTTGATTAAAAAAATTATTTTTAGAGTAGGAGAAACAAAAATTTCATATGAAGAAGCCAGACCCAAAAATCGTGTTGACCAGTGTAATTCATTAAATTTGATCTAGTACAGGTACATTTAAAACTTAATTTAATTTTTAAAGAATAAATATTAATTTTTATAACTCTAATAACTTCTTTCAACTTAATTTAATAACAAAAGTTGTAAGGACAAAAATTCTGAAGAATTTAATGTTCTTTCTATTGGGATATAATTCATTAAATTCGATCAAGTACAAGTTCATGTAAAATTGATAGGAATAATTTTCTTAGCTATTATTTGAAAGAAAGAATGCAAAAAGGGGGGGGGGGGGGAGGAAGTTATACAACTCCAAACGAAATGAAAATGAAAATAGAGCGAGAGAGAACTTTCTAGAGGTTAATTGAATTTCAAAACTTATTTTATTAGAAATTCAATAAGTTTCTCTCTGCTCTGCTCTGATTGTATCCCATCTATCCATCTATCGAGCACATATTTATATCCAATTCAAACGTTTGTATCGAACCAATGGGAGGAAAGAAAAGAAAAAAAATTGGCAAAGAAAGAAAAGAAAAGGAATAACGAGAGAGAGAGAGAGAGAGATTTGATGTTGATGGCATCAACGCCGCCATCTCTCATGTGTTAGAGTTAAAATCTCATGCATTATGGATCCATTCATTCTTTCTTTTATCTTGTATTATAGAGAGAGAATCAAGATAGAAAAAAAAGAAATAGTGTATTAATTAAATACTACCAGCCGCGTTGCTCAACTGCGGGGGATCCTCGCTTTAAAAAAAAAAAAAAACCTTAATAAGAAATTTTAAGCAGGGGGATGTAAAGATGTAGAATAGATATTAAAGAAAGTAATTATAATAAATTAGTGAGATTGAGAGAAACGTGAGCTCTGATGATGGTCCAAGCCTAGGACCGAAACGTTGATCTCAATAAAGAAACTACATTGGCTTCTTTTTCTTTTTATTTTGTCTTTGTGGCAGGGAGTATAGTTGAGACGAGGGTCACCACAATTGTAGATGTTAAGTGATGTCAAGCGCAGCGAAACCTCGGATGGGTGATTCCGTGTTGAACCCCGGTAGTGAATCCTTAAACTTAAGTTATTATATTGAATTAAAAAAATGTAATTTAATGAACTTAACTTAATAAAAAATTTTAAGCAGGGGGATGTAAAGATGTAGAATAGATATTAAAGAAAGTAATTATAATAAATTAGTGAGATTGAGAGAAACGTGAACTCTGATGATGGTCCAAACCTAGGGCCGAAACGTTGATCTCAATAAAGAAACTACATTGGCTTCTTTTTCTTTTTCATTTTAGAGATTTTTTATTATGTCTTTGTGGCATGGAGTATAGTTGAGACGAGGGTCACCACAATTGTAGAGGTCAAGTGATGTCAAGCGCAGCGAAACCTCGGATGGGTGATTCGGTGTTGAACGTCCCCCGGTAGTGAATCCTTAAACTTTAGTTATCATATTGAATTAAATAAATGTAATTTAATGAACTTAACTTAATAAGAAATTTTAAGCAGGGGGATGTAAAGATGTAGAATAGATATTAAAGAAAATAATTATAATAAATTAGTGTGATTGAGAGAAACGTGAGCACTGATGATGGTCCAAACCTAGGACCGAAACGTTGATCTCAATAAAGAAACTACATTGGCTTCTTTTTCTTTTTTTTATTTTAGAGATTTTTTATTTTGTCTTTGTAGCAGGGGGTATAGTTGAGACGAGGGTCACCACAGTTGTAGATGTTAAGTGATGTCAAGCGCAGCGAAACCTCGGATGGGTGATTCCGTGTTGAACGTCCCCCGGTAGTGAATCTTTAAACTTTAGTTATTATATTGAATTAAAAAAATGTAATTTAATGAACTTAATAACAAATTTTAAGCAAGGGGATGTAAAGATGTAGAATAGATATTAAAGTAAATAATTATAATAAATTAGTGAGATTGAGAGAAACGTGAGCTCTGATGATGGTCCAAACCTAGGACCGAAACGTTGATCTCAATAAAGAAACTATATTGGCTTATTTTTCTTTTTTATTTAGGAGATTTTTTATTTTGTCTTTATGGCAGGGAGTATAGTTGAGACGAGGGTCACCACAATTGTAGAGGTTAAGTGATGTCAAGCGCAGCGAAACCTCGGATGGGTGATTCCGTGTTGAACGTCCCCCGGTGAATCCTTAAACTTTAGTTATTATATTAAATTAAAAAAATGTAATTTAAAACAATATGTTAGTCATTCAATTGTGATTTCTTTATTACTTTCTCTTACCTTACTTTTAATATGTATTAAGAGATATTTGTTTACTTACGTCTTATTCATCTGACAAATTGATGTATAAAGAAAAATTTTAAAGATTCTTTTGATGGATTAGAATTTAAAAAAAAAAAACACCATTAATTAGAGAAATACTATTCACTAGGCACTGGTTGAAACGTTTCATGTATATATAATTGCTGAAATGTAATAAAATCTAATTCATGAAAACAATTATATGTTTCAAGGGTTTATTAAAATTAAAATCAAATTAACATTTTAACGATTTATTGAAATTAAAATTAAATTCGAACACTTTATGAACATTAATTCTGAAGATGGCAATGCACATAAAGTGTTCGAATTTAATTTTAATTTCAATAAAATGTTAAAATGTTAATTTGATTTTAATTTTAATAAACCCTTGAAACATATAATTTCTTTGATGAAATTAAATTTCTGCAGTACTATACAATTCAATAAATTAAAAATGTATTAGAGGTTAATTATTATTATAAATAAAATTACATTTGTTATAAATTTTAATAAATAAAAATGAAAAAATATTAAATTTCTTATTATTGAGAATTCAATTATTTAAAATAATAATTAATTTTATTTAATATTATTTGTTTACATTATAGAAGGAAATTTCAATAATGAGAATTTAAGATAATCAATTATTTAAAGCATTATTAACTAAAAGAAATTAAAAATATAAAAAAAGAATCTCCAATCATTGGAACATTAGAAATTTAGATTGATTTAGAGATAGATGTAATCACATTTGAGATGGGATAGACCTTAATGAAGGTGAATCCCCCCTCCCCCTGCCTCTCCTTTACATTTAAGACCCTTGGATAAGAGAGATGCACTTGAGGGAGGGGGTTTAAGTGCAGCAACACACACACACACACCATGTATGTGCATCATCATCTCAGTTTAAGCTACTCTGCTTTGCTTTGCTATTAATAAGCCATTTGCTTGGCACTCTCGGAGAGATCGAGATGGAGATGGAGATGGACCAATGCGCACGCAGCCTCCTTCCTTCCTTCCACCTTCTCTCTCAATCAATAGATTGCTTGCCGATCCTCCGATGGATTCCTCTCTCTGTACACTTGAGTACTAAACTAAACTAATCAAAACCACGTCTCTAAGGGGAAGGGATTTCATTGATTAACAGTTGGTAGTAAAAATATATTCTCTACATCGTCTTTTTCTAAATTATATTCACTGGTCTTTTTTTTTGATTATTATGTTAAAGATTAAAAACAATCATTTAAATTTGATTATTTTGAAAACTTTAAGGGCGTTCAGAAGCGACGTTTAAACGTACTTAAAAAAAAAAAAAAACTAGACTATTATAAGGAATTTTTCAATGCGTTTTTTTTTTTCAAAAATGAATTAAATTCATAAGAGATTATTATAATTTTTTTAATGACTTATTAAAAAATTATCGTAATTAATTTTTTTGTTATCAAGCAAATACAAAAAAACAATCTGTCCCAATAATCTTTAATTTTTTTAAAAATTTAAAAATGAATTTATTTTTATTATTAATCACATATTAATTAAGAAATTTTTAAAATAAGCTTAGATGATTTATTTAAAAATCAACTGTCAAATTAGTTCAGCATTCTTGCAATAGATGGCAGGGTAGTCTAACAGACGATATAGTATTAGCCTATATATGGCCTATATTTATATATTTTTATAAAAGATACATAATATATAATAACATTTATAAAGTATTTATTTTCAGGAAGTTTTTTTCTTTTCGCAGGTTGTTGGGCAAAAGGTAATAAAGAAAGACTTTATTTTCATTGGAAAATTTTAATGGATTAGACGACCAGTGCGCGCATTGTCCTGGTTTCGGCCACAAGGACCATCGTCAGGCCTGTGAAAATACATCAAATTGTCAACAGGGTATAGATCACAAGTAGAATACACAATTTTTGAAATATTTTCACCAAAATCTCAAATTCACTACACATATATACAACACAAAAAAATATAAAATAAAATCTTAAAAAACATTTTCAATTTTTTCAAAAAACATACCCATAAATTTTCGATCTCCATTTTTGTTTCGTAATTATGCCAATAATAATCTTAACTATGAGGAAGACCTTGGTGTTTTGTACATGTATATATATTATAATAGATCGTTTTCCCAGGAATTCTTGTGTATATATAGGCGCAGGTAATAAGCTGTATAAAATTGTGGCCGAAACCAGGACAATGCGCACACTGGTCGTCTAATCCATTAAAATTTTCCAATGAAAATAAAGTCTTTCTTTATTACCTTTTGCCCAACAACCTGCGAAAAGAAAAAAACTTCCTGAAACTACTGTGATACTGTTTCTTTCATCTCCTGAATTCAAAAGTATTTATTGTTAAAAGATCAATGAAAATCAACCAATTAAATATTATTAGCTACCATGCTGACATCTCTTGGCGAATTTTTTGAATTACTTGATATTTTGGGCATACTTTTTATGACATACTACGCCATCTGAACGGGAAAAACATGCGTAACACATTCGCTCTTGTTAAATATTATAATTTATGTGCACGTATTTTGTTGGTGGAGCAAGTGCCCCATGACCGAGCCCAGGATCTTCAGCTTTTTTTATCTGCAAAATCCAAACAGTTTTTTTTTTTTTGTTTTAAATATATGATAGTTTTAAAGAAAAAGAGGGAATAGAATTTATTCTCTTATTTCTATTATGTGAGTTGAAATTAATTTATCTTGAGTTGATGGCGCAATGAAATATATATATTTCTATAAGCATGAGCAGTAGACAAATGTTGTGGCATCGAGAGAAGGCACTGTGGTGGTCTCTCTATAGGGCGGAGCCAAAGAGAAAGAGAGAGAGAGCTAGCTGGCTGACTGGCCCGGGTTCAACCCTTATTAATGGTGTGTTTGTTACCCCCCCCTTTCCCTCTACCCCTCTTTTGTTCGATAGGAGCCAAGAAAAATAAGAAAGAGAAGAAAAAAAAAACTTTTTTTTATTAACTTTATATCCATTTACTTGCATTTAAACAAAACTACGTAGCACTAAGCGCGCGGTCTTATTGGTGCAAAAATAAGTCTTAATTTTTGTGAATTTTATTAGATATCTCCACCAAAAAAATTAAACGTATTTTACGCTGATTCGATTCTTGTTGGGGATATTTTTTTTTTTAATTTCAAATCTCTTATATCAATATTAACATTTACTTGAAATGTTTAGGTTGTTCGGTTTGTACCCCTTAAGTCATAATAGATTCTAAATTTTTTTTTTTTAATAAAATGAAAAATTTGAATGCCAAAATTCCTTATTATAATTTAGTCGTGACCTATCATAGTTTATAATTGGATTAAGTTAATAATTTAATTACCAAAAATAATAAACGAATGACTTTTGACTTGAGCAGTTTTACACGTAATATAGATCTGGCAACATTGCATTTATCAGCTTTATTTATTTTAAATCTTTTTTTTAAACACTTTTTTCTCATTCACACAGTCTTTTCGGCAACTCAGGCCATATAAGACTTTAACGATATCCGTTATTGATAATATACACATATTAGGGGTCCAAGGATTCTTATTTAAGCCATTTGGTATTCAAATGGCTTAAATAAAATCATCGAACTGCCTGGGGTCCGAACCCGTGACGTTTGGTATACGAGGTTAGCACGCTAACCTCTACACCATACCCCGAGGGCATTTTAAATCTTAAAACCCTTCAATTTTATTTTATTTAATATAATACAATGTTTAATGCAAATCAGTTTAAACACAATGGACGATTTGCTAGAAAAAATATCGTAAAATTGAAAAAAAAAATGTAACTGACAGCGAGAAAAGACAATTATGTTATGCGACGTTGCCAGACTGGTCTGAGTCTCGTAACTACCTTTTCTTTTTAAATATTGGCTACTGTCATTTTGGAGAATTTTTAGACTTTCTTGTTAAATTATCTTTAAAAGATTTCTGCAGAAACTTTTGATTTTATGTTTAACGTATTCCACGGTAGTGAATTGATTAAATGTAAGTTTTTTGTTTTTTTTTTTTTACTTATTGCAGATGTGGCTATATAATTCGATATGTGTGCATTTCGTCGACATTCCCCATAGACTACATGTTAAATTTCAATTTTTTAAAATATAATTACACGATAACCCTGGGTCAGATCTGCTTCAAAATTTTATTTTATACGTATGTGATAGTGATTAATAACATATTAAAAAATTAGCTTTTAATCTAACAAAGTGCTTTAATTATTAATAAAACAATAGACAATGGCCAATACAAAAATTCACCTCAATTAATTACATTTATTTGCAAATATTTCGATGTTAATACAATAACATCATCGTCAGTCCATTCTACAAACATAGTGAAATATTACAAAATAGTTATTAGACAAAAAATATTCATACCGCACTTACAAATGTTACAGGTGAAAAACAAAAATTCCAAATGTTGACAAAAAATTGTTAAAATAAAATTTATAAAAAAAGTTGCCATAAAAAATTATAAAAGAAAAAACGTGTATAATCAAATATTCAAATTCAAAATATATATATGTAATTAATTGAGGTGAATTTTTGTATTGACCATTGTCTATTGTTTTATTAATAATCAAATTACGAAGCCAATTTGGAGAAGTATTTACTTAAAGTGCTTTAATGTCCGAACAACCTTAAACAAATTAAAAAATTAGAAGTAAAATTTCTCTCTGTCTCTAAATGTTTGTTATTTTCATTTTATTCGTTTTTAGTTTTAATAAGAGAGATTATTACTTTATCTTACCTCCTTACTTTGAGGTGTGTGTCTTCGTGCACCTCGGGTAAATAAATGGGGATCCCGATAGGAATTTTAAATACTATAATAATAAATAAAAAAATTATTAAATAAAGAAAATGTTCTTAAGAAATATTTCTAATAATTCCATCAATCAATTTATATTCCAAGAGAAAAAGGAAAGAAAGAAAAACGTTATAAATTTTTCATTTCCCATCCAGCAACTATGAAATTGTGATTTTGTCACAGAAAAGAGTTCCCTTTTTTCCTTCCTCTCCCCTCCTTTCCTTTTCTTTTCTTGAAATTGAGAGAGAGAGAGAGAGAGGGGGGGGGATAATACAACATCAATCATTATACATTATTCCTTTCAAAATGTCCATATCTATTTAACTCTCTCTTCGTTTGCAGAGAATAATCGAACATAGATCTCCTGATTTCCCTCCATTATATGCGAATTAAGATTGTTCGGACATTAAAGCACTTTGTTAGATTAAAAGCTAATTTTTTTAATATGTTATTAATCAATATCACATACGTTTAAAATAAAATTTTGAAGCAGATCTGACGCAGGGTTAGAGTGAAATTAATTTTTAAAAAATTGAAATTTAACATGTTGTCTATGGGGAATGTCGACGAAACGCACACATATCGAATTATATAGCCACCTCTGCAATAGGTAAAATAACCAAAAACTTACATTTTATTAATTCACTTCCGAGGAATACGTTAAACATAAAATCAAAAGTTTCTGCCGAAATCTTTTAAAGATATTTTAACAAGAAAGTCAAAAAATTCTCCAAAATGACAGTAGCCAATATTTGGAAATGAGACTCAGACCAGACTGGCAACGTCACATAAAATAATACTCTTTTCTCGCTGTCAGTTACATTTTTTTTCCATTTTACGATATTTTTTCTCGCAAATCGTCCATTATGTTTAAATTGATTTGCATTAATCATTGTAATTTATTAAATAAAATAAAATTGTAGGATTTTAATATTTAAAATAAACATCTGATGAATGCAATGTTGCCAGTTCTATATTACGTGAAAAACTGCTCAAGTCAAAAGTCATTAATTTATTATTTTTGATAATTAAATTATTAACTTAATAAAATTATAAACTATGATAGGTCACGAGTAAATTATAATAAGGAATTTTGGCATTCAAATTTTTTATTTTATTTAAAAAAAAAAACAGGACTTGTGGCCAAAATGGCATACAATTGCCGAAGGCCAATAAATAAATAAATAAATAAATAAAAAATTTAAAAAAAAACGGGATACTATCCGAACATCCTAAATAATGAAATAAAATAATTAAACTTTCAACCAAATGTTATTAAATATTTTTATTTTTTTTTTATTAAGGTAGGCTGCTAGGCCATCCCTTGCCATACAATAAGTACATTTCAAAATACATAAATATCCAAAAAATACAGCGTTACATCAAAAGAAAAACAATAAAATTACAATATGTAAAAAATTAAAAAACACTAACAATACAATATTAAAATACAAATAAAAACAAAAACAATACAATATTAAAACAAAATAAAAACAATAACAATACAATATTAAAACAAAATAAAAACAATAAAAATACAATATTAAAACAAAATAAAAACAATAAAAATACAATATTAAAGCAATACCAAAACAAAAGGAGAGTATTACCAAACACATGTATAAGTTCATACTTTCAGATTGCAGAGTGTGAGGAATTTTGAAAGGCTTTTGATGACTGCAGGTTTAGGGCTTTTGAGGTTATTAAATATGATTTGAACAATAGAAATAGAACAAAATGTCTTTCCATCTCCCTTCCCTTATAGATTAAACATAAATAGTAAGTGAATGCTTGATTTAATTTAAATAGATTGAATGAAATGAAAGATAATAAATAAAATAGGGGTGAGTGAGTGAGATGATCCCCCCCCCCCCCCCCTTCTCCCTCGTATTGAATTTGAGAGTACAATTTTGATCAGGCAAATTGATCATGGTGGTGGTGGCGGTGATTCTTGGACAGAGAGAGAGAGAGAGCCCCTGACTGGCTGGCTAATGGCCATAATCCGGATTGCAGGCATTAATCTCCGTTTGCATCAATTAGGGCGGGTAGCAAATTGAATCAGAGAGAGAGCGAGAGAGAGGCGCAAGGCCGCCGTTTGCTTTAATTATTTTCAAATAAATCCTCTAATAATATACAGAGTAATGAATTTGTGCTATAAATACATGTATGGGTAATAAATACGAAAACAGCAACATTCATAATCAACTCACAAGCTCTTCATCATCGTCATCAAAACAATAATCAAAACTATTTTAACGTTAGAAATGAAAATAAATTAACATCGGGTGGGAAAGGGAAGTGAAATTAAACAATCACAGAGTTCTTAAATCTTTTTTTTTTTGTTCCTATCCTCTTAGAAATTATAAAATCAAACTTCAAAAATAAAGAAATTTTTTTTTTTTTAACACTCACACTTTTTTCTCTCTCATACAGTCTTTTCGGCAACTTAGGACCGGTTTTTTTCATGTTTGGGTAGTTTGTGAAGTCTCTGTTAAATTGCTTTTTTTGTAGTGCAGAAACCCTCTTCATTTTTATTCTTATAATAAAATATACGACATCCCATCATTTTATTTAAAAAAGAAGTAGATATATTTGTTATTATTCAACTTCTTATAAAAATAAAGTGATGAGATGTGATATGTTTTACATTATGAAAAAGGTTAAGTCCACTCTCTTAAAACGAATTAGTAGAATTTATACTTATTCAAATAGTAGGTAAGAAAATTACACCAAATTTAGTCATTTTGAGTAGAATCTACTATTATATTTAGTAAATTTATTGGTTACTTTTAGATTAGTTATTTTTTACTAATTCAAAAAGTAGTTCATTCAATTCCGGCTGTCTGAGAAGCCAACATGGCCGACCAGCTGTTTGATCGGTTCCTTAATAAAGACATTTTTGGCAATATAAGGCTTTATTTAAGTAATAATAATACAAATAAATAATAATATTGAGATAACTTGTATTTTTTGTTAAAAATTGCAGGAAATATATGTTAAGTCAAAACAAATAGATTCCAAATTTTTTTAAATTAATAAAATATTATTTTTTAAATAGTCAATTAAGAAATATTTTTACTTAAAATTTAGTAAATATATTTCTTGATATAACGATAATTAGTTTTATTAAGTTTATTTAGAAATAAATTGCTGGGAAGGAATATAGTAACATTCAAGTAAAAAGCATTGTTAACATCAGCGACATACTTATATAGCAAATAACAGAGAAGTAATAGTAAGTCAAGTTTAAGTGGGTTCGGCTAGAACTCGAGTCAGTAAACACAAGTTAGGTCCCGGTGTCATCGCACCTTATTTCAGATATCTTAAACATTTCTTTTTTTGGTCATTATTTTTTTAAAAATTCACTTATTCAATTAGTGAATTTTTCATATTAATAATTTTTACTAATTGAAAAAGTGGATATCCACTATTTACGGGTGGTCTACTTTGCACATCTTAAAAAAGTGACTATACACTATGAATTAGTAGTTTTTTACTAATTCGTTTTTAGAGAGCACTGGTATCTGAGGCAGCCATTTTGCTTTCAATTTGCATAAGCCAGCCTTCGAATATATGTATATGTTTAATTTTTTTGCCAAGGTCTCTGTAAAATTAGCCCCAGCCAAAAGTTCTTGGTACTATTTACCAAAGAGGAGATATTAGAAACATAAGTCTGGCACCAGCATCCTAACTTCACGTATAAAAATAACAGAAACATTTTTCATTCTATCCCTTTTTTTTTTTGTTATTATTCATTTTATCCTAGTCAGGATTATATTTCTAGTATATTTGGCAAGGTGTTGAAGATGCCCTCGGGGCATGGCGTAGAGGTTAGCGTGCTAACCTCATATACCAAACGTCGCGGGTTCGGACCCCAGGCAGTCCGATGATTTTATTTAAGCCAATTGGATACCAAATGGCTTAAATAAGAATGCCTGGACCCCATATATGTATATTTATCAATAACGGATATCGTAAAAAGTCTTATATGGCCTGAGTTGCCGAAAAGACTGTGTGAATGTGTGTGTGAGTGTGAGTGTGAATGAGAAAAAAGTGTGAATGTTTAAAAAAAAAAAAAAAAAAAGGTGTTGAAGATGATTATTTGAATATATTCTAATATCCAAGTTGAAACTATGTTCGAGGGTTGGCCAACTCCCTCTGGCGAAACGAAGCTAACTTCAGCTTCAACTAAAGCATTTCAATTTTTAAAAATTAGTTAAAAAAATAATTTTTTTAAAATTAATTATTTTAAGCACGTCTATCTAGTGCGAATGCTAGCAAAAGACTTGAATTTCAATTTTTATATTTTATGTCTTTATTTAGTAGCTAACTTCAAAAAACCCCTAATACTGAAGAGAGTTTATTCCCTGGAAGAGGGTTTCTGCATTACACACTACCCATAGGTCAACTTTCTACCCAAACATGAAAAAACCGGCCCTTAAATTTCACGTCTTTTTTCTTAGTCTTGTTTTTTTGGTTCATTGAAGAAGAAAGAACTAAGAAAGAGTAATTTAGTAAATTATAAAAAAATAAATGAATAGAATGAGAATGGAAATGAAAGTTTTTTGAAGTTGATATCATCATTATACGAGGGTTATGTAAAAAGTAACTTTCCCAAATTTTTTTCGAGTGTACAACATGGTTTATTAATATATTATCATACATCATTGGAAAGGTCGATTCTTTGTCTATTTTTCAACATAATCACCTTCTCTGTCAATACATTTTTTGAGCCTCTTAATCCAGTTTTGGTAGCCCGCCGCGAAGAACTCCACCGCCAGCCCGTTAAGGTATTTGATGACAGCTGTTTTCACTTCCTCGTCACTGTTGAATTTCATTCCGCTTAAGTGTTCCTTTAACTTTGGGAAAAGGTGAAAATCAGTTTTTTTTTTGGAACAATGTCGTCCGAGATCGACGGCCGTCCGCTTCGCTCTGCGTCGTGAACGTCTGTTGGGCCTTTGCTGAATTCTCTACACCACAAACGGACTTGTTGAACAGACATGCAGTTTTCTCCATACACTAGTCAATTCTCGATGAATGTTCACAGGTTCCATCGATTTTGCATGGAAAAAACGTATAACAGAGCGGATTTCGCACTTGGCGGCGAGAGCGATCGGAGGATCCATCTCGAATGGCTGTCAAGCCGGCGCTGAGCGTCGCAGTGACTTGCTCAGGGCACGTATAGAGAGTGGGGCGACTAAGCTACACGGCGGTGTTGACAAATGTTGCGTAGCAGCGCTCCTTGCGAAGCTATCGCAGTGGGAAAGTTACTTTTTACATACCCCTCGTATAATGGTAGTGGCAATGGTTGGTATGAGCGTATGAATGATTAAAAGAGTGTGAAAATGTGAAAGATGAATTAGTAAAAGTTAGAGTAAAGTTGAATTGTGGATAAAAGAAGTTGAAGTCATAGAAGAAGATCTTAAGTCATAAAAAAAGGACGTTAAATCATAAAGAAGAAGTTTAGTCATAAAAGAAGACGTTAAGTCCTAAAAAAAAACTTTGGGGGGTCTGGAGCTATGCCCCCCAGTGGGGGTCTGGTGGGCGAAGCCCCCAGTGAGGGGTCTGGTGGGCGAAGCCCCCCCAGTGGGGGGTCTGGTGGGCGAAGCCCCCCAGTGAGGGGTCTGGTGGGCGAAGCCCCCAGCTAGCTTACAAGTGTGGGCGATTCACAGCGAGCGCTTGTAGCTAGTCTTATTTTACTATAATTCTACCATCTATAGTAAAATAAGATACAGTGCTGCCATCTACGACCAATATATTAATACAATAGTCAGTTTGTGTCATAGATGACGTATTAACGTCGAAATGCAAATAAAAAAAACTTAACCTTGTGGTATTTATTTATCTATAATTAGGTGATAATTTAATTAAATTCACCAAATAATTTTTAGTATATATTCATATAAAATTTAATTGAAATTTTAAACATTCTTATTCTTTCATGAGTTGCTGACAGACTTTCAAAGCAAGAAAAGAAAGAAAGAGGAGGGGGGGAGGAGGGGGAGGGGGGTAGACTCTGTTCTCTTTCTCTTTCAATATATATAAGAGTCATATATTTTTGGACAGCCATAAATCATAAAAATTATTATTGCTCTGCTGGGGCGATAGAATGAAATTGGAAATACTATTGGTGGCGGTTGCACCTATGATTTCTCACCGTTTGGGAAAAGAGAGAGAGAGAGAGAGGATAAGGGTCTTGCCCTTCTTCTTCTTCTTTCTTTCTTTCTTTTTCCCCCTTTTTTTTATAGCCCTATCCACCCACCATAGTAAATTTCTATAAACGTAAAAACCTCGACGACGCACGCAATAACATCAAGACGCGAAGTCTCTCGCTTGTTATTATTGTTTCTTCCCTTTAAAGTCAAAGAATATAACAACTATATTATATGACTCATTGACATTCGAACATGGAATAAATATTCTTTTTATTTTATTCTATTTCAATATCGACATGAGAAGAAAATCGAAAAACAAAATGGTTTTATTATTTAAAGAAATCAAATAAAATCATCTTTTGTTGCTGCTACATACAAAAGAAAAAAAACATTGTCATTAAGGTGCGCGTCTCGTGGTGCTAATTTTGGGAGATTGCGGCCACAATTTTGAAGCTATCGAAATTAAATTTTTTTTTTTTTTAATTAAAGCTATTTAAAATGTCTACAACTTATAGAAGCCCTTTTTTTTTAATTTTCGAAAAAATAAATTTTTTTTTAAAGTGAAACTTTATTTTGATCGACACAAATTTTTTCGTTTCTCTATCAGCATGTCGCGTAACAAGCCGTGACGTCAAGGGCTGTGACGCTACAAGTTATGAAGTCACAATCCGTGACGACTAAAATAGGATAATAATAATAATAATAATAGTTTATTTATTCATAATTTACAAAATTTCAATTACAATTGCGCTCCTGGCGCTGTAATATAACAATTCATTTGCGGCTTCAGACATTAGTCTTTTATCCAGCGCGTTGTCTTTTCCAGTTCCTTAGTTTTATGTACGATTGTATTTATTTTTCCTTCCAGAGAAAAATTTAAAAAAAAACTCTGGTCTCTTTTCAATAAAATTAAAATGAAATAAAAAGTAAAAGAAACAAAACAGCTAAGAATACCATTCGATGGCTTTTATTTGGGTCCGTCTTGGTAGGGGTCCCATCCGATAGAGTTAAGGTCACAGATCGGGTTAGATGTCACGTCCGGTATAATTGATTTATAAGAGGGTTCTCATGCGTTGAGCATCTCACCTTAGACTAAAATAGGAAAGTTGAAATTTAATATATAAGACGAATTATAAAAAAATAAGATAAGAAAAAAATAAGGGATTTAATCATTCAATTTTTAAATTGATAAAATATCGCAACGTTTTTGAAGAGGTAAAAAAATAATTTGGCAATTTTATTTGAAAAAAAAATATTTAAAAAATAGAATAAAAAGGTATAAATAATGATGGCTGGCGATGTCTTCTGAAGGGATGGGATGTTTCTGATTTTATTTTAAAATTTTCCAAATTAAATTTCACTAATCTTTTTTCTCTATAATTTTATATATAAAAATAAATTA